>WNYA01001023.1:0-96220 GCA_019512145.1 Engystomops pustulosus
CGAGTTACCGATTGCTCATGGTCAGGTCAGATCCCGAGTTACCGATTACGTATGGTCAGGTCAGATCCCGAGTTGCCGATTACTCATGGTCAGGTCGTATCCCGGGTTACCGATTACTCATGTCAGGCCGTACCCATAGTTACCGATTATGTATAGTCAGGTCAGGTCGTATCCCGGAGTTACCGATTACGCATGGCCAGGTCAGGTCGTATCCCAAGTTACCGATTACGTATGACTAGGTCAGGTCGTATCCCGAGTTACCGATTACGTATGGTCAGGTCGTATCCCAAGTTACCTGTTGGGAGAAACAGCGTGTGTCCCTGCTTCAGCACACACTTGTAACAGTTATCCACTTTGTCCCCGAAAAACTCCTCGCTTTGGGTAACTGAAGAGCTCCACGATTCATACAGTGCAAGGTTCTCATCTGTGGGCTTTATCAAGTAAAAAATCTTCTCACCCTGCAGAAAAAAAACAAAAAACACACACAGTTGAGTTTAACTTTCTTATTTTTTCAACACTTGGTGCCAATAATGAAAAAAAAAAAAATTTGTACTCGAACCCCCCCCCTTTAAGACAGGTTGATCCATTCATACATACCCATAGGACGTGATACCAGACGGAAGTGCCACCAAAGTCTATGTGAAAGTCGGTGTAGCTGTCCTCCACTCCCATCAGGCAATACTTTTGAACAAAGGGCTTTGTGAAGACTGAGTCGTCCGGCCAGTAGTTCTCTACCCAAGACAGTTTTTTGCCGATGTCGGGTACTTTCACCAACTCGGACATCCTGAATTGACAAAAAAAAAATTTGTGTTACAGGAGATTAAAAAAAACCCAAAAACCACTATGGAATCCGCGATCTCCGTGATAAGGTCTAGGTGGGAACCATCTGATCATATCCATCCCTTTAAGACTAGAAGCTTCCTTTAAAGAACTTACTTGGTGTCGGAGAACTCCAGGCTGATGACGTTTAATACTTTGGGTCTGTCGGGGTTCATGAAGTATTTTACAAAGTTTCGGAGCTTCATCTTGCTGTCGGCTTGCCTCGCCACATCGATGACATCGATGATCTTATCCCCTCCTGAAAAAAATGGTGGAGTATGACAAATTATGTGGGGTTATTCCAACACCGCCTGATGTCTACCACTTGCCTCTAAGTCGAGCCATCTCAAATAAAATAAAAGATTTTAGAAAACCCCCAGGGGTTTGGTATATCCAACTGCAACATATCTGATCATCTGCTCCCAAAAGGAAAGAAACCCTTGCTAGTCAATATAGACGAACGCATTACTTTTCGACAGAAGACCAACCGATGAGAACGCCACTGATCGGAAGAAAGGATTCCTTGGAACCTCAAACGATCTTCACAAATTGACTAGAACAACCCATCCTACGTGAAGGCGCGTGGCCAAAACCTTTGGATCCTCAAAAATGAAGGTGGAGGCATCTCCTTCACCAATTTTGCCTAACTAGAATCAGTCACTAGCAACCTTCAAGTGAATGGGGCGCATCCAAGTGAGGAGATAAACCACCAAATCTGATCCCCCACTACCCCATTCTCAGGATTGTCTAGAGTTCCAGTCACATGTCTAGCCTAATTCGCCCCCCCAAAAAAAATTGTGACCAAAAACAGATTTATTCAAGTTGTACAAAGTATCTCCGGCATCGGATCGTCATGACTAAGATGACCTCTTTTGAATTTCGGGCGGTCTCCAGAATGGGAAGCCTTCTCCTAACCTACGTCTGGCACGCAGCGCTACCTGATCTGCACACGTCTCAGACTGAACGCATTAACATGCGCGTAGCTTCACCCATGGGGCATTATGCCATCTGCCGTCCTAATGGCACCGCGTGCCAGGAACCGTTCCCGGAGTATCGAATAATTACGACGATAAAGTACAAATAAACAAGCGCCAGGCAGAAGCCGATTCCTGAGGTAATAAGCCGGCCAAATTGAAATGGGAAATCAGCCAAAGATAGATTAAAAAAAAAAGCACCGGCTTCCCGGATCCCGTCGTAACGTGAAAACGAAAGCAGAGCATATTGCAGATTAATCCTATAGAAATCCCACAACGGCGCTGAACGAGCACGAGGAGGCCGCCTTCACATAATGTATGGTTCAGATGCCGTCATCTAATTATATCGCAACCACGTCTCACATCTGTGCAACGACACCACAAAGGACACTGAATCACCAGACGCTATAGCTGCCAATAGCTTTTTATGGGAGCGAGAATCCAAAAATCGAGGGAAAAAGGAATGGAAAACGGGAACTCTAAGCAGAGCAGTTGTTACCCCCCTCTATCCAAAGAAGCAAGGGTGGGTCCGACTACTACAACTATTTTACATAGGACTTCACTGATGAGCCAGTCCCGAAGGTGGATGTAGAGCAAGCAAGACAAATGAGGTCCCCATTTTCCAAGGGTTTTCCCAACGAAACAAGTAGGCCCTTATCCACAGGATAGGGCCTAACTTGCTGATCTCCGTAATTAGACCCCTACAGATCATTAAAACAGGGGGTCCGATGTATCTCCATCTGACCCCTTGAGTGGAAACAGCTCGAAAACATCCTTCAGCTCTATAGAGAAGAATGGGGAAGCCTAGCCATGCATGACCGGCTGCTCCGCTCATCTTGGTGGAGCAACAAGGATACATCGGACCCCCCGTTCTTGTGATCTTGTGATCACTGACCTAACTTGTTCCATTTGGGGGGGGGGGGGGGTTGGCTCTGAGAGTTAAGTTTGTTGCTTCTTGATCATGTTCCCAAAGTAAGCGTCATCACTTGTATCGCTAGGATAGGGAATCATTCTATGATCAGCGGGGGTCTAATTTTGGGGATTTTTACAGATGCAAAGAAGAAAACAGTAAAAGTAGCTCAGGTTAAAGGGGCTGTGATATAATAGGTACAGGATTAGGGATTCGTGTCTAAACACTGGGGGATTGGCCACTGGGACCTTCAAGAGGAGGGGAAACAGGATCGAAAGTCGCTAAGTGTACAACAGCTGTCAGTCATAGAAATGATTGGTGGGGGGAAGGTTCCCGGCAATTGGATTTCCTGTATAAGTTATGTCACGGTTGTCCTCTTACCAACATAGCGCTCCACGTCCATAACGGAGAACGTAGGCGGCGGCAGTCTGAGGCCCAGGCCGTCCATCTGTGGCACGATGATTGGGCTGTTGAATCCATGCTTCTCCAGGTACCGCTGCGTCAGCTGGGTGCCGTTCATCCGTAAAATAATGTCATCGGCGCTGCAAAATAAAGGAATTTTTAAGGATACCGCCCCTTAAAGAATAAGCTACCCCAATATCTTGTCCCTGCCAAGTGGGAACCTTCCCTGGAGAGAACAGATTATGGGCCGGACGACTGGGATGACATAATCAATGGATGATAGGGCAAGCGCATACCTCGGAAAGGACCGGGCTCGGAGTTTCTGCACGAAGGTCCGCGTCCCCGCTTGAACTGGCTTTGTGCCGTCGTCCTGCTCGGTGTAGTCATGTCTATGCCAGTTCCTCCTCTTCTTCACTAGGGGGGGAGGGGAGCCAGTGAGAACATACATATTAGTGTGCACGATGTAAAAACAGGGCGAACGATTGGGTCCAACGCATTTCATAGCACAAGCTCAGTTCTCAAAAACACAAGAAAACATATCAGATCACAGATGGAAAATTCTTCAAGAGATTGTTAAAACGATCATGGGTCAAAGTAAATGGTTCCTTACAGTATAGCGGTGGCAGGAGCCGAGTACATAGAGTATGAATAGTAATACAGACACTGTAGGCACTCCGGCTAGGGAGGCCAAATCGATGCTGCACTGGTTCATGCTATTCCCACCAGAGAGGAGAAGACCTGTTATTCGAGGGCCTTCTACAATGCGAGGAAGATGAGGAAGCGCCATGCAGAGAAGTCACAGAGCAAGACGAGCGACACATACATTCAAAGAAAATCTCGGCACGTGGTTGATATGAAATAACGCACAATGAAATTCCTTTAATCTGGCAGCAGTGGAGTCTGGACCGGGACCCTCTTTCCTGATCACAGGCTCGTGACCAAACTCAGGAGCCCGACCACCCCAACTAAGAAACTTAAAAAGTAGGATCACTCTCAGGGGTGAAGTCTAAGGGTGCGGTCACACGTGGCGTTTTGAACCCGTTTTTAAGCAGCCTGTTAAAAAACGCAACCGTTTTTGACCCGGTTTCCCAATTATCATAATTAAAACCGGGTCAAAAACAGATGCGTTTTCAAAAAAACGCATGCGTTTAACGAACTGCTTAAAAACGGGCCAAAAACGGGTTCAAAATGCCACGTGTGACCACACTCTAAACCAAGCCCAATTATAAAACAGTGTATAGCACCATGGGGAAGAGATATCTTCTGGGTCCCCTAAGGCTCCTAGACCTGGATCCATCAATGATGGAAGATCCAAAAACACCAGTACACCCATGTATACAGATGAAGCCAATGCACCTCCGATCGGAAATGATGGACAGAAGTCCATGGATTAAGTAAGTTGATGGAACGGTTCCCGCTTGGTCAACCGAAGAGATCAACGTGTACACGATGGTCTACACAATGGTCAAATGACTATCCAGTGATTATAATTACTGACTCGTTTTTGAATTCTATGGGTGATCGATAATTACATAAAACAGAGCAAATTTGGATGTAGGGTTTTCAAAAAGTTGACAAAAATGAAGCCCAACATAATGTCAAGTAATAAAATTCCGATCATCAGGAAAGGGTTATGCAATGAGTCGTCCATGTTACCGCACCCTGTAAAAAGGGTCAAAAATGGTAGGATTCGGCTCGTTGACAACCATCAACTTCAATTTTGTAAAAAAATTTTCTAATATCAATCATACATTTTTGATAATTTGGCAACTGCTGGATTAAAGGGATTTACATGTGAAAACAAACGTCCATACACAAATATGACATCCATTAATAACCGATGAGGACTCTTAGAGATGGAAGCCCAGTGTTATAGGTGGAAGGCCATCGTATGGCGGCAGCACATCCAAGCACACGGCACAACATTGCATCGATCTACATAGCAGATGGTGGAAGCAACACAAAGTGTAAAAGAAGCGAGCAGTAATAGATTAGGTTCCAAAAAGGACAAAGAAGAACAAAAAAAGTGAAGATGTATGTGCTCTTAAGATCTCCAAAGTTAAACCAGGTATAGCATGGACCAGAGGCCTACAAAATAACTTATCAATAATACTTTTAGATTAACCATTAGATTCATGAAGAGCTCCAGCAAAAAAAAAAAAAACACCAAAAATTTAGTGAACAGTAGTTTTTGAATTTTGTCTACTCGAAAACTTGTTTGCCCCAAAGCCTTCTGAAGATCTCCATCTAAAGTCAACTTTGTGCAGTTTCCGGGGGACACACACGTTGCGGTTAAAACTGCATCGCAATCAGCTTTGAGGTGGTTTTAGGGGCAGTTCTGTTAATTTCACAGGTGAATGACGTTTGAGGAACAGGTTTCCCCTTCAAAATCAAAATCACTTGGTTTGGTTCAGGTCTTTCACCTGTTAAAGTAACAAAACTGCACCTTAAACCACCTCGAAACAGATTGCCATCCAGTTGTAACTGCACCCTCAAAGTCCTTCAAATGGCCATTACATACATAAATCTAAAATTCTAGAGGTGATAAGGACACCCCCAAAGTGTTCTAGTATGGAGGTGACAATAGGGAGTCTCCAAAATAGTAGCTTGAAGATGTTCCCCATGAAGAAACATCAATTTTGTGGCCAATTTACGTAGCAGGTACAGGAATCGCCTGGTGTGGACCACAGACTCAAAGACTGCCAACATAGATGGTCTGGCACACAGGTTCTGTAGGAGTCTCCAGCAGGTCTAAAAATTTGGCATAAATAGGGTGACCCGGAAGTATCAGACTTGTCCAAATTTCCCTGTTTTTGAGATTTAAATCCAACCCCAAGTGATATAGAAATGATCATCATCTTGAAAAAGATGTCAAAAATGTTTGTTGGGTGGAAAGATGACCCTCTCGAAAGCCAACTTGCTGGTTTACCACAACCTTTAGCATATCACAGTTTTGGTTTTTTACTGTCACGCGCAACTTAATAGCCAAACAAAAACTGTGTGGGTTGGGTTTAAGTAAAAGTAGAGAGTCAAAAAGGTCACAAGATTTCATACAAATAAACTTGAAAAAGTGGAAAAAGTCGATAAGCTTCCCCTTCTTGTGGCCAGGTTTAGAGACAACCAGTTGTCTTAGTTAAAAAAAAAAAAACCTAATTAAAAAAAATTTAGTAGATAACAAGCCGTTGACCAATTTGATGGTTCTAAAGATTAATAGAAAAGAGGTAGCTAAAAACAACATTAAAGATCCTCCAATGGGCTACCAGTAGGCAAGAAAAAGCTTGGAGGACTTGGTTTCAGTTGACCGATCGAGGTTCTCTACGAGTGGTAGCCAACTGAAGCAATTTCTAGTCAATGCCAGACAGGCAATCCGTTTTGTGGGATGTATTTACTTTTGGGTAGTCTGTTAGGTCTTTTTGTTTAGTTTTTTTAATAACTCCATTGAGCGTTGTGAAGGCCTCAAAATAGAGGTTCTTCTTCCTCAAACCCAAGTCGATTTTCAAGCCATTTTGTAAATTTTTCGATGGCCGTTTCATTCATCATCAAATAGTGGAAATCAAAAAACTTAAAATATTCCATTGGCTACTTTACATATAGACTCTCGACTCTCCAAAAATGTTTTAAGCTTTCACGTTGTCCCCATCTGATGATCAACAAGGGCTGTTAAATTCAATTTTAATACTGAAACATGTTCAGGTCAAGAGGTTTTACTAGATAATCATTTACCTGTAAAAACAAAAATATCAACAACAAAAAAGTAAAAAAATAAAATAAAATTCTTCGGACGGAACGGTAAAGTTGGCCAGACACGAGGTGATGTTTCATAACCAAAATCAATAGGAGACCAAAGTTCTACTACCGTGTTGGGCAATGGGCTCGGGACGCAACACTTAGAATTATCCCCTGTCCATCGGGAATTTTTTCAAAAATTTTTGGAAAACTTCCTCAGTTCATGTATGGTCAACTTTACGGAAATATTTCCAGAACGTTTCAACATTTCAGATTGTGATAGACCCTCATGTAGCATTTCGACCGTATCTCCACCACAATAACTACAATCGGATCCTCTTCAAAGTGAAGGTAAACCAGACTGGAGTCATGGTCACCACGGCACAGTCCCACTGTCGAGTAAAAGACCCTCTGGTAGGTACTGGTCAGTGAGTAGCTTGCAGTTAAGTTAATCCAGCCCGAAATCCAGTAGGGGGCACTGCAGATTTAAAGAACACACTATGCACCTAAAAGAAAGAATAGAGAACAAGTTATTGAGGTTTTTCCATTCCTAGAAAATATCCGGGTCCCTCGGAGTTCCTGGTGTTGCGACTCTGTAAGAACCAAGTGATAGCACCACCAAATAATCAAAAAGTACCATGGAAGACATCAATTTTTTAAATAAATAAAAGGTTTTTATTGTCTTGTTTTATTTGGAAACACAAAAAATAAAAAATAATTTGCAAAAAAGAGCAACTTTTTTGGTTAGTTGTAGTAAGGACCTTTTACTAGAACGCAAAGCCCTCGCATGTTAAGCCGACAGATCCGCTCTAAATACTTAGGTTGTTCGGGAGAATAGAAGGCATTCAACAAGTATTTTGGGCATTTAAGCCTAAAGTTTCCGCACACATGGCCAAGGTCAATGGGGGGTGGATGACGGATGAATGGGAGTAATGTGCGCTGCCGGCCTAACCCCAGAAGTCAAATTGCCTTTATATTTGTGACCGGAGGCAGTTTCGTTGTACAAGACCGCCTTGGAGATGTGTAGGAGCTCCACAAAAAAAAAAAAAAGTGAAAACAATAAAAAACAACAATAAAAAGTCAACTTGCTGATCAATGGGAACTCGAGAACAGGTTTGATCACCTCAACAACCTTACGGGGATAGGTGAGCGCAAGACCCTAATTTGGGGCTAATTCCGTCAGTGATCGAGGGGGGAGGCGTCGAGCGAACGAGAACAAGCGCAAGCGAGGGGGTAGGCGTCGAACGGACGAGAACAAGCGCAAGCGAGGGGGGAGGCGTCGAGCGAACGAGAACAAGCGCGCAAGCGAGGGGGGAGGCGTCGAGCGAACGAGAACAAGCGCAAGCAGGGGAAGGCGTCGAACAAACGAGAACAAGCGCAAGCAGGGGAAGGCGTCGAACAGACGAGAACAAGCACAAGCAGGGGAAGGCGTCGAACAAACGAGAACAAGCGCAAGCGAGGGGGAAGGCGTGGAACGGACGAGAACAAGCGCAAGCGGGGGAAGGCGTTGAACGGACGAGAACAAGTGCAAGCAGGGGAAGCCGTTGAACGAACGAGAACAAGCGCAAGCAGGGGAAGCCGTTGAACGGACGAGAACAAGCGCAAGCGGGGGAAGGCGTCGAACGGACGAGAACAAGCACAAGCGGGGGAAGGCGTCGAACGGACGAGAACAAGATTATCCAAAATGTCTAAATTACAGAAACCTTACAGCTGATCACTGCAGCCTGGGACCCAAACTAAAGCTTCCAGAGAGCTTCACCAGAGGTCACAGTGGTCAGAGGGGCCGTCTGTAAGTCAGGTGTCCTTAAGTAGGGGACTGCCTTTACTCTTCCGATATAAGGAGAAATCTCAACAAATTACATTTGTATCCGGTATATCAAACTCCTTGAGCAGGGTATTAAAACCCCCCACAGTAATGTAATTGAAGGCCGAAGTCCTAATGTGGCATAAAATATAAAATTCATAGGATATTTATTTCAACGTTAAACAAAAAAAACTAAAAATTGTGAAGATGCAGCCGAAGGGAAGCTGCTGCCTCAGTGATCTCCTGCTATGGAGCTGTAAAGCGAGGGGGGAGGCGTCGAGCGAACGAGAACAAGCGCAAGCGAGGGGGTAGGCGTCGAACGGACGAGAACAAGCGCAAGCGAGGGGGGAGGCGTCGAGCGAACGAGAACAAGCGCGCAAGCGAGGGGGGAGGCGTCGAGCGAACGAGAACAAGCGCAAGCAGGGGAAGGCGTCGAACGGACGATAAACAAGCGCAAGCAGGGGAAGGCGTCGAACGGACGAGAACAAGCGCAAGCAGGGGAAGGCGTCGAACAAACGAGAACAAGCGCAAGCGAGGGGGAAGGCGTGGAACGGACGAGAACAAGCGCAAGCGGGGGAAGGCGTTGAACGGACGAGAACAAGTGCAAGCAGGGGAAGCCGTTGAACGAACGAGAACAAGCGCAAGCAGGGGAAGGCGTCGAACGGACGAGAACAAGCGCAAGCGGGGGAAGGCGTCAAACGGACGAGAACAAGCGCAAGCGGGGGAAGGCGTCGAACGGACGAGAACAAGATTATCCAAAATGTCTAAATTACAGAAACCTTACAGCTGATCACTGCAGCCTGGGACCCAAACTAAAGCTTCCAGAGAGCTTCACCAGAGGTCACAGTGGTCAGAGGGGCCGTCTGTAAGTCAGGTGTCCTTAAGTAGGGGACTGCCTTTACTCTTCCGATATAAGGAGAAATCTCAACAAATGACATTTGTATCCAGTATATCAAACTCCTTGAGCAGGGTATTAAAACCCCCCACAGTAATGTAATTGAAGGCCAAAGTCCTAATGTGGCATAAAATATAATTCATAGGATATTTATTCCAACGTTAACAAAAAAAATAAAAAATTGTGAAGATGCAGCTGAAGGGAAGCTGCTGCCTCAGTGATCTCCTGCTATGGAGCTGTAAAGGAGAGAAACGCCGCCGCTTTGATCTTAATTACAGGAAACAGGCAGCACAACGTAATTAGGGCAATTCCCATTTTAAAAAAAGCAAAAAAAAAGGTGGAAAAAAAGGCAAAACAGCAGACAGAAAATAGTATCAGTGGAGGCACCCGGCTGTGCAGATTGCAGGAGGCTGAACAATTAGAAAACCACTGTGGTCATAGAGCGATTCCGGGGCAGGAACTAAAAATTTGATGGAAAACTTTCCGTTATTGGTACAGTAGAGTGATTTTACAACACGCCAGAAAGCAAGAAATGAACCCTGAAAAGCAATAGGACTTAACACACAACTAAAAATCCTGTCAGTTACAACCCCATCCCCCACAAATTTAAAAAAAAAGGTAAATATTTGGGCTACATGATTCGTCCAGAGTAGTCAAAAACATCAGGATAGACAGAACAGCTGCCGGTTTGCCAACGCGGGGGCGACGAATGGGGTCATAGTAGAAAAACCCTTAAATTGTCCGGGCAAAGACATATTGTAGAGATATAGGACAACTGTATTTACCCCGAGATACAATTTACGACCAGGCCAACATGTGAGGGATGCGTCAGTAACCTTAGAGATGGCTTGTCCCCAACAAGATGTAACATTCAAAGTCTGTTTAGAGTTTTCACCCCCCACCCCACACGGCGTAGGCGGCTGGCACATAGTGTGAACACTCCAGGACAAGTCCCCGACAGCTGCGTTTCTTCTTCCACATCTGTCGGACACTCGAAAATAGCTCGAGAACGGTTTCGCCAGGTGGAGGGGCGTTTCCACAGCTAATGCTTTCCAAAAGATTTCAGTTCCACTTCTTTCTTCCAAAATGTTTATCCCGAGTCGTGCCCAAGTCGTGAAGAAACTCTCCGTAGAGCGGGACATAGCGGGGGTGGGGGTGGGGGGGGGCTTGGGTATGGGGGGGGTGAAGGTTAACAAAAAAAGGCTGCAAATAAATTTCATGTTACTGCAGGGTGTGAACAGGTGCGTCACCTGGAATCACGTATCGCGAAGGCACGCAACTGGATCTCTGTGTATTCGCAAACTGCCAAAACGCGTCCACACGTTCTGTTTTTCAGATGCAGTTTTTGATGCCCAAACCAGGAGTGGAGTGAAAATAGAGGAGGAGCAGAACCCCTTAATGATAAGTCCTCACCTATTATGATCCACACCAGTTTTTCAAATGCAATTTTTGAAGCCAAAAAGCAGAACGTGTGGCTGCACCCTCAACCTACAATCCATTTGTAGGGACTTCAGCGGTGTACCGTATTTTTCGGACTATAAGTGCGCCTTATACATGAACTGTACTTACAGACAACAGCTGCCTTGAACTGTGCACATGTCTGCCACTTGCTGGTCATTCATCCTTATAATCAGGTGCGCCTTATATATGAACCTAGACGTTTTAGCATGCATTTATTGATGGTGCGCCCTATAATCCGGTGCGCCGTATAGTCCGAAAAATACTGTACATAGTTTAGTGACTGTGGGATGGAGCAAGAACAATATCAATGTCACAGGCCTTTGAACGGCGGGACCGATTCATCCAACTGATCGACGGTGGTTCACCTATCTCATATCCATCACCAAATCTCAGAATAGTTGATGATTGACCAAACGAGGAGAGCTTGTTCCCACAATATAATAACTTCACGAAACCGAATGATCGAGGTAGTGATCGCCTCATGTTCTGTAAAGACCAAAGAAAACAAGTGCTGATCGACACAAGTCAGATGACAGATCGGAGGAAACCCCTCATGATCGCAGGTCTATGGAGAAGGCCTTATCAGTACATGTCTACCCAGCAAATTGCAGAGAACCAGAAAGTGTAGTGTAAGGGATAGGGTGTTATCTGTGGCACATTCCCATCCGGTCAGCGCCCTTTGATGTTTATCTTCTTAGGTGCCACTGTGGTAGCCCACCCCCTTATGTAACCTCCAGAGATGTGAAAACAAACAAAATAAAAGACTAGGAGAAAAAAAAAAAAGTGCCAAAAACAGAACTCAAGAGAGTGAACATAGCCTAAACTTGTGCAACATGAAACTTTTTGGGCGGACGGAGATTTTTTATTTATCTTTTTACCTCAGAATGTGTGGCAGACCCGCGTTATGATAAAAATAACGCAACGTATTGTAACTGGAAAATTAGCGTTGTCAGCTGCTTATCCTGCTTCGATTACCACATCTTTATAGCAACGACTGGTCTCCTGGCGTATAAAATCTCTTTTACGATGGCCCATTGTCTGGTCATTTCGAGTGCTGATCGATTATATATGCAGGTTAATCGGCCCTCGCTTAACTGGCCTTTTACATCGCCTGACCGCGACTATACAGCAGGTGATCGATCGCCAATATGATCATTCCGTACCTCATCATCTGAAAATATTGAGACTAATAGCAGCCAATCACAGTGCTGCTTTCATTTTTCCTCAGGAATTTATGAAATCTAAGCAAAGTACTGACAGGTCGCTATGGGAACGAGGCCTAGTCTCCATAATGGTTCTCAGCCACTTTAATATTATGACAGGTCGGATTTTCAGCGATTACGTGAGAACTGGTCCTTATGAATACTCATCTAATCGGTGTGTCACATAAGCCTAGGTTAGGTAACCAGTTATGACCTTTTAGTCACCTAGTTAAAAATCAGGTCAGCCAGGTGAGAGAGCAGTGTGTCAATCGCCTACAGATACTGATCTATAACGCCCAGGAGTCAGGGGTTGAAATCACCCCGTCAACCTGTTTTCACACGGTCTCGCAAACACAATCTATTGTTCCCTGTTATCAGCCAGATCAGGCATCATCATTTACGTTGCCAAGACATTTACCTCACGGAGCGAGGTCTAGATCTCGTACTAGAGACAATATGAGGCACAATAAAATTTGACAAGACATTGTAGGATAGCGCGAACATCAATATCTTAAATTTCAGTGATCACCACACCGTTTTCTACCTTGGGGGTCACCACAAGATCACGAAAACTCCAATTTTACCTAGTTAAGGAACAATCACATTGGGATGTTTTCGATTTAGGCGGTGGGAGGAATTATTGAGTGCTTCAATTTGTCAAATTGGATGGCTGGTGGAAGGGTTCAATGATACATATAGATTTTCCGCCATTTTGAAAAATCAGTCTAAGACGCCTCCCCATCGCTCGGCTCGCTTAACATGCTGGTCATTGATGAAGGCAATTCCCCCCTCAATCTGTGTAAAAAGATAATACATTTGGCCCTGAGACTAAGAAATCTTTAAGAACATGGCATAGTTTTCACACGAGCCAGAGTCTGCCTCACGTCTCAGGTAATAGGTCAATTTTACGAGGGCAAGCCTCACTGGCGGCGATTTACGACCAGATAATGATGACCGCCGCAATAAAGAGACATGAGGCGCACATTAAAATTTCAGAGGTCTGCGTTACACGGTTATGATCCATAGATACGCGGCGCCAGCTCTTGAAAAGCAAAAGGCACCGACCTCTGCTAATAATTCATGAACATCCATATGGCGGTGTATCACGTTAACTTGTGGTCGGCCCGGGCAGTGAGCAGCACCCTAAGTGATCAAGAACTAGTGAGCACCTTAAAGAGACAGTCACTAAAGTGAATGGTAGGTGCGGGGGATGGGCCCACTCAGCAATGTGACCTAAATTGCTCTTTCAAGGTTCTTCTTTGATCTCCATTTACTTCAAGTCGTTGCCTTTATTCAAGAGCAGACGGAGAACCAGTTGTTATGTAGAGGCCGGTCGATCACAACTGGCTCCTCAAGTCGCTGCTACATTGTGCCAGGTGTAATCAAGTGGCAAGAGGCCCGCGCCCCCTCCTTATGGTCCATCTTAAGTGTCGATGTGATGTGACAAGTTCTTATTAAAGACTTTCTTAAAGAGCATCATTACCATGTACTGTCAGCACTCTTAAGAGGCCAGCAGCTGAAGCAGAAAAATGGCAGCCAGTGCTTTTTTTTTTGTCTTACGTTATCTTTCAATTGTTAATAAAGCTTGAAAAAAAAATAAAAAAATAAATCTGCCAATAGGCACCATCAAATTAAAGAAACCAAGAACACAAAACTTCTCCAGTTTCATTTTCAGTTTCTGATGCAATATTCAAGTGGGTGACGCAACCTTCGTACAACTTTTACTCTTTTAATGTTAAGGTTGCAGGAAGGCCGAGTTGTCCAATCGATCTGTTGTTTCTCATTACATCACATCACACTAACAAGGAACACTCCACGTTAGTGTGCACATCCAAAGCACAATTGAAAGCCTAAAGGCTCTCATCTGGAATCAGCTAAGAGACTGTCCTAACATAATCTTCACAGGTTTGCTAAGCTCCTTAGAGGTGACCACAAAATGAAGGTTCACAGTTGAAGGATGATGTATATATGTTTTAGTCCATACTGGGTTTTACATGTACAATGACATTTCACGAAAGAACAAAGATCTTTCATGGTTGTCAAACTATCGGCACAAAATGTCAAATATGTACAACTTTACCGAATCGTGAATCCAACCAGAGTTTAAGAAATACCCTATTACACGTAAAACTATCCCTACACGATATGGATCTAAAGACAGACTGGCCAACCAGAGCACCAGAGGATCCTCCGGTGGGCCCCCAACTTCTACCCAAAACGCAAACCTCGATGACCAGGAGAAGATAAAGCTTGTTTGGAAACTACCAAGGTTGTTCAACTATGCGTTGATGGATGATGGCTCCCCCAAATATATTCATCTGGTGGGTCCAAAATCTCCAGGCCGACACTGGGCAGGTCTTAACTGTCCTTCGAATGCTAGTTTTCCCTCACAAATCAGTCAAATCATGATTTATGCCACCATTTGACCATCTTACAGTGGGTTCGAAAAGCTGCTTTAACATCATCAGTAGGGGTTTGTTCATATGGTAAATTCGGGTGGGATCAAATAGGTGGCCATGATGTAATCATATAATGGTGTATGACCATTAGAGATGTTCTACAAGCTTCATAAGTTGGGTTCAAACTGGCTTCAGTTTTTTGAAATATCTGATTAATAAAGCTCGATATAGAGGTACATTTCCCCCTTCGTAGCCAATAGTAAACCAGATCCCGACTCATATCCTCTCCACGTTTTCAACCTAGTGGGCAATAATACTATAGTAAGCTGTAGTAATCAGATTTTTCGTCTTTTTTTTTTTTTTTTTTTTTTTTTAGAAGAACAAATTGTCGTGAAGAACTAGGCCAACAGCATCACAACGCCTGACATCCAGAGAACAGAACGCTCCAAGAGACTGTACTGTGAAGACACCACAGCAAAAACAAGCCGCTCCGAGGAGAACGAGAACAGATTGGTGCCAGATCCATTATGTGTCACACGTTCAGTCACCAAGCACATCAGACCCTACTGCAGTCTGTAACACAATGTAAAATCCAATAGGCCTCCGGAGTCATTACCCAGGACGGCAATGGAGGATTTTCCTTTTTTGTTAAAGGACAGCAATTATAAATATTTCACAACGGGCCCGGCCCGGGAAGCCGAGACAATGAAGTCAGTTGCGTTCCCTCAGGCGTCCTCCGTATATATCACTTTAATGTCACATTCTCGATTACACAGTCTTTACTATGAGGAACCTTCTGGGCCTAAGCAATGCAAGACTCCCACAGCAAGACTAAAAGTCTCCCGTTCCCTCACTCAAAAGGATCTTAAAAAAAGAACCAAAAAAAAAAATAATTTGTATGATCTAATACAATTTTTCTTTCCTCTAACACTATGGACTAAAACCATTTCCCTGAAACACAGCCATCAGTATAAATTGGCATTAGGACTACACTTACCCCCCATAAAAAAAAAAATTTAAAAAAAGTTTCCAACCATTTCTAGCTTCCGCGATTCCTAGGCATTAACCAAAACAAATATACAAGAAGAAAATTTTTTTAATTTAATGTATTTTACCCTTGAAGAAGGTTCTCACAGTTCAACCGCCCCATCGGTATTTGACAAAAAAATGCTGGACCTACTCTTCATTCACTTCTACCGGGCTGCCGGACTAGCAGATGCCTACATTGTGATATCTGGGGGTCCAAGTGGTTGAACCCTTTTAGTTCACATTTCTTAAGTCTATTTGTGAAAAAGCATACATGCCCTGATCCAGCATCGCTGTATTTCCCGATCTTCCAAACTTGGAAGTTCCGAGGGTCCGGGGACCTGTTTTGGCCAACCAGTAGCCTCAGTGTTGCCTACGATGTTAAATAAGTGGCAACCTGAGTGCAACCAAAGCAGGTCCAGAGACCAGAAGGGAGGGAGGAAGGGAAGGAAGGAAGGAAGGAAGGGAGGAAGGGAAGGAAGGAAGGAAGGGAAGGAAGGAAGGAAGGGAAGAAGGGAGGAAGGGAAGAAGGGAGGAAGGGAAGAAGGGAAGAAGGGAAGAAGGGAGGAAGGGAAGGGAGGAAGGGAGGAAGGGAGGAAGGGAGGAAGGAAGGAAGGAAGGAAGGAAGGAAGGAAGGGAGGAAGGAAGGAAGGAAGGAAGGAAGGAAGGAAGGAAGGAAGGAAGGGAGGAAGGAAGGGAGGAAGGAAGGGAGGAAGGAAGGGAGGAAGGAAGGGAGGAAGGAAGGAAGGAAGGAAGGAAGGAAGGAAGGGAGAAATGTGCTGCAACATTTTTCTGTGGCTATCCAAGTATTCTTCTAAAGGACAACCCATATAGGAAAGTAACGCTCTCTTGTGACGGGAACAGAGCATTTCTGCTGAAAAAGTAACCAAACCACATGTTAAGTGTTTCAGGGCCCCAAATATGGGAGGTTGTCAAGAACGTGGAAGATCTCCTGCTTTTTCGGGACCCTCCCAAATGCACTTAATTGAGAACTGAGCAATATATTGGTCCTTGGTGTCTTCTACACAAGAGCACCAACATCATAGTTTACACGGTTAAAAAAAAACAAGACAAGTCCATCAAGGTCAACTAAGGAAGGGATTGGATGAGGAAGGGATTTAGGGTGAAACAACTCTATTGCGCAACATTGTACCATCGTTATCAATGTAGAGAGACCTCACCACAAATAAAAGTGAAACCTTAACTTAATGGTCTACAAAAAGTTCCTTCAGGATTGGCAAGGAGTGACTGCAGGTTTTTCCAAAGTCTAAAATATGCCAAACATAACTGGCAAGGGTTAAAAGAAAAAAAAAACCTCATTCCTGACGGCCATAAATCCTCCGTAGACAAAACCCGAAGCTGTCAATGTTCTCAGCGAGGCTGATCTATGGTCCGGGTTCAGCTGCGGTCTAAGCAGATAGGAAGGAAGGTGGAATCTTCACAGAGATCAATGACCGCGCTGACCGTGGGATTTATCAGGCGATTCATAAGCAATTTACCGGCAATTAATGCAGTGCCAGTAAAATGTATTAAAAATAGACCAATCCGTGAGTATCCGAAAAGCGGTCCACTGCAGGAATCGAAGGGCTCACCCTCTCGAAAAAGTCAACAACGGCCGAATATTCATTATTTTTGTCCACGTTCTGTAGATACCAGTACAGTCTAAATCTATTTACCAAAACTCATGTTAGAGCAAGGTTCACATGAGGACACGTTGCCCGCCAAGAACAAGACTTCCCCCATTGTTTTACAGGCGCGTTGTGGAGTCTTCTAAGGTTGCTACATATCCAAGTGTGAAAAATTGGAGAATTCAGAACTAAAAAGGAATTATACACATTTTTTTTTTTCTAAATTGGAAGTCAGACCTTGGCCATGACCAAAATGTGCCGTGTTCTCCCTAAGGTGCTGGGATCCTATCCGGAGCTGCTCACGAACAAAGCGTAGAGGATTACATTACAATAGGTCGTACAGAGCTCCTTGGCAGCGCGGAGCAGGGGTTAAGAGCCGGAAAGTCTCGTAGAGGACAAACGTATTCATTAGAGCCAAGTGAAATTAGACATGTAAGCAACGTACAGTAGGTCAGGTCTTTAGAAGACGACTGACGGGAGGACTGCTCTATACATTACTAAGGATCGGTAAAAGCACAAAAAAAAGCAAAAGATGATAGATCACATTTAAAATTGTGTGCATCTATGTACAAACACACATGTACAGATGTCTGTAGATTGGAGCCAGCCACGTGACAATGGCACACAGCCTTCGAAAAGTTTGAATGCCCGGGAGAGGGGCCTGTCCAAAATCCACCAACCAAAATAGAAGACAGACAATGGAGAGTACTTTATTTTTGCTTTTTTTTTAAGCGTAATAGCACAGAAATAAAATACAAGTATATAATCACTATAAAAAGCTGAGTAGGAAAGGGAACGGGAAGAAGCAATGGGGGGCAGAGTGGCACAAATAAGGGGGGGCGGCAGAAGAAGAGAGGCACGAATGGGAGGGAAGGGGCGGCAGAAGAAGAGAGGCACGAATGGGGGGGGCAGCAGAAGAAGAGCGGCACGAATGGGGGGGCAGCGCAGAGGAGGAGCGGCATGAATAGGGCAGCGCAGAGGAGGAACAAATATACAAGAAGAAAATTTTTTTAATTTAATGTATTTTACCCTTGAAGAAGGTTCTCACAGTTCAACCGCCCCATCGGTATTTGACAAAAAAATGCTGGACCTACTCTTCATTCACTTCTACCGGGCTGCCGGACTAGCAGATGCCTACATTGTGATATCTGGGGGTCCAAGTGGTTGAACCCTTTTAGTACACATTTCTTAAGTCTATTTGTGAAAATTCCTGGGGCAGGGGTACTTGCCCTGATCCAGCATCGCTGTAATTTCCCGATCTTCCAAACTTGGAAGTTCCGAGGGTCCAGGGACTTGTTTTGGCCAACCACTGGCTTCAGCATTGCCTACAATGTTAAATAAGTGGCAACCTGAGTGCAACCAAAGCAGGTCCAGGTTGAAGAAGAACGTGCTGCAACGTTTTCTGCGGGTATCCAAGTCTTCTTCTAAAGGACAACCCATATAGGAGAGTAACAATCTCTTGTGACGAAGGGAAGCTGCTGCCTCAGTGATCTCCTGCTATGGAGCTGTAAAGGAGAGAAACGCCGCCGCTTTGATCTTAATTACAGGAAACAGGCAGCACAACGTAATTAGGGCAATTCCCATTTTAAAAAAAGCAAAAAAAAAGGTGGAAAAAAAGGCAAAACAGCAGACAGAAAATAGTATCAGTGGAGGCACCCGGCTGTGCAGATTGCAGGAGGCTGAACAATTAGAAAACCACTGTGGTCATAGAGCGATTCCGGGGCAGGAACTAAAAATTTGATGGAAAACTTTCCGTTATTGGTACAGTAGAGTGATTTTACAACACGCCAGAAAGCAAGAAATGAACCCTGAAAAGCAATAGGACTTAACACACAACTAAAAATCCTGTCAGTTACAACCCCATCCCCCACAAATTTAAAAAAAAAGGTAAATATTTGGGCTACATGATTCGTCCAGAGTAGTCAAAAACATCAGGATAGACAGAACAGCTGCCGGTTTGCCAACGCGGGGGCGACGAATGGGGTCATAGTAGAAAAACCCTTAAATTGTCCGGGCAAAGACATATTGTAGAGATATAGGACAACTGTATTTACCCCGAGATACAATTTACGACCAGGCCAACATGTGAGGGATGCGTCAGTAACCTTAGAGATGGCTTGTCCCCAACAAGATGTAACATTCAAAGTCTGTTTAGAGTTTTCACCCCCCACCCCACACGGCGTAGGCGGCTGGCACATAGTGTGAACACTCCAGGACAAGTCCCCGACAGCTGCGTTTCTTCTTCCACATCTGTCGGACACTCGAAAATAGCTCGAGAACGGTTTCGCCAGGTGGAGGGGCGTTTCCACAGCTAATGCTTTCCAAAAGATTTCAGTTCCACTTCTTTCTTCCAAAATGTTTATCCCGAGTCGTGCCCAAGTCGTGAAGAAACTCTCCGTAGAGCGGGACATAGCGGGGGTGGGGGTGGGGGGGGGCTTGGGTATGGGGGGGGTGAAGGTTAACAAAAAAAGGCTGCAAATAAATTTCATGTTACTGCAGGGTGTGAACAGGTGCGTCACCTGGAATCACGTATCGCGAAGGCACGCAACTGGATCTCTGTGTATTCGCAAACTGCCAAAACGCGTCCACACGTTCTGTTTTTCAGATGCAGTTTTTGATGCCCAAACCAGGAGTGGAGTGAAAATAGAGGAGGAGCAGAACCCCTTAATGATAAGTCCTCACCTATTATGATCCACACCAGTTTTTCAAATGCAATTTTTGAAGCCAAAAAGCAGAACGTGTGGCTGCACCCTCAACCTACAATCCATTTGTAGGGACTTCAGCGGTGTACCGTATTTTTCGGACTATAAGTGCGCCTTATACATGAACTGTACTTACAGACAACAGCTGCCTTGAACTGTGCACATGTCTGCCACTTGCTGGTCATTCATCCTTATAATCAGGTGCGCCTTATATATGAACCTAGACGTTTTAGCATGCATTTATTGATGGTGCGCCCTATAATCCGGTGCGCCGTATAGTCCGAAAAATACTGTACATAGTTTAGTGACTGTGGGATGGAGCAAGAACAATATCAATGTCACAGGCCTTTGAACGGCGGGACCGATTCATCCAACTGATCGACGGTGGTTCACCTATCTCATATCCATCACCAAATCTCAGAATAGTTGATGATTGACCAAACGAGGAGAGCTTGTTCCCACAATATAATAACTTCACGAAACCGAATGATCGAGGTAGTGATCGCCTCATGTTCTGTAAAGACCAAAGAAAACAAGTGCTGATCGACACAAGTCAGATGACAGATCGGAGGAAACCCCTCATGATCGCAGGTCTATGGAGAAGGCCTTATCAGTACATGTCTACCCAGCAAATTGCAGAGAACCAGAAAGTGTAGTGTAAGGGATAGGGTGTTATCTGTGGCACATTCCCATCCGGTCAGCGCCCTTTGATGTTTATCTTCTTAGGTGCCACTGTGGTAGCCCACCCCCTTATGTAACCTCCAGAGATGTGAAAACAAACAAAATAAAAGACTAGGAGAAAAAAAAAAAAGTGCCAAAAACAGAACTCAAGAGAGTGAACATAGCCTAAACTTGTGCAACATGAAACTTTTTGGGCGGACGGAGATTTTTTATTTATCTTTTTACCTCAGAATGTGTGGCAGACCCGCGTTATGATAAAAATAACGCAACGTATTGTAACTGGAAAATTAGCGTTGTCAGCTGCTTATCCTGCTTCGATTACCACATCTTTATAGCAACGACTGGTCTCCTGGCGTATAAAATCTCTTTTACGATGGCCCATTGTCTGGTCATTTCGAGTGCTGATCGATTATATATGCAGGTTAATCGGCCCTCGCTTAACTGGCCTTTTACATCGCCTGACCGCGACTATACAGCAGGTGATCGATCGCCAATATGATCATTCCGTACCTCATCATCTGAAAATATTGAGACTAATAGCAGCCAATCACAGTGCTGCTTTCATTTTTCCTCAGGAATTTATGAAATCTAAGCAAAGTACTGACAGGTCGCTATGGGAACGAGGCCTAGTCTCCATAATGGTTCTCAGCCACTTTAATATTATGACAGGTCGGATTTTCAGCGATTACGTGAGAACTGGTCCTTATGAATACTCATCTAATCGGTGTGTCACATAAGCCTAGGTTAGGTAACCAGTTATGACCTTTTAGTCACCTAGTTAAAAATCAGGTCAGCCAGGTGAGAGAGCAGTGTGTCAATCGCCTACAGATACTGATCTATAACGCCCAGGAGTCAGGGGTTGAAATCACCCCGTCAACCTGTTTTCACACGGTCTCGCAAACACAATCTATTGTTCCCTGTTATCAGCCAGATCAGGCATCATCATTTACGTTGCCAAGACATTTACCTCACGGAGCGAGGTCTAGATCTCGTACTAGAGACAATATGAGGCACAATAAAATTTGACAAGACATTGTAGGATAGCGCGAACATCAATATCTTAAATTTCAGTGATCACCACACCGTTTTCTACCTTGGGGGTCACCACAAGATCACGAAAACTCCAATTTTACCTAGTTAAGGAACAATCACATTGGGATGTTTTCGATTTAGGCGGTGGGAGGAATTATTGAGTGCTTCAATTTGTCAAATTGGATGGCTGGTGGAAGGGTTCAATGATACATATAGATTTTCCGCCATTTTGAAAAATCAGTCTAAGACGCCTCCCCATCGCTCGGCTCGCTTAACATGCTGGTCATTGATGAAGGCAATTCCCCCCTCAATCTGTGTAAAAAGATAATACATTTGGCCCTGAGACTAAGAAATCTTTAAGAACATGGCATAGTTTTCACACGAGCCAGAGTCTGCCTCACGTCTCAGGTAATAGGTCAATTTTACGAGGGCAAGCCTCACTGGCGGCGATTTACGACCAGATAATGATGACCGCCGCAATAAAGAGACATGAGGCGCACATTAAAATTTCAGAGGTCTGCGTTACACGGTTATGATCCATAGATACGCGGCGCCAGCTCTTGAAAAGCAAAAGGCACCGACCTCTGCTAATAATTCATGAACATCCATATGGCGGTGTATCACGTTAACTTGTGGTCGGCCCGGGCAGTGAGCAGCACCCTAAGTGATCAAGAACTAGTGAGCACCTTAAAGAGACAGTCACTAAAGTGAATGGTAGGTGCGGGGGATGGGCCCACTCAGCAATGTGACCTAAATTGCTCTTTCAAGGTTCTTCTTTGATCTCCATTTACTTCAAGTCGTTGCCTTTATTCAAGAGCAGACGGAGAACCAGTTGTTATGTAGAGGCCGGTCGATCACAACTGGCTCCTCAAGTCGCTGCTACATTGTGCCAGGTGTAATCAAGTGGCAAGAGGCCCGCGCCCCCTCCTTATGGTCCATCTTAAGTGTCGATGTGATGTGACAAGTTCTTATTAAAGACTTTCTTAAAGAGCATCATTACCATGTACTGTCAGCACTCTTAAGAGGCCAGCAGCTGAAGCAGAAAAATGGCAGCCAGTGCTTTTTTTTTTGTCTTACGTTATCTTTCAATTGTTAATAAAGCTTGAAAAAAAAATAAAAAAATAAATCTGCCAATAGGCACCATCAAATTAAAGAAACCAAGAACACAAAACTTCTCCAGTTTCATTTTCAGTTTCTGATGCAATATTCAAGTGGGTGACGCAACCTTCGTACAACTTTTACTCTTTTAATGTTAAGGTTGCAGGAAGGCCGAGTTGTCCAATCGATCTGTTGTTTCTCATTACATCACATCACACTAACAAGGAACACTCCACGTTAGTGTGCACATCCAAAGCACAATTGAAAGCCTAAAGGCTCTCATCTGGAATCAGCTAAGAGACTGTCCTAACATAATCTTCACAGGTTTGCTAAGCTCCTTAGAGGTGACCACAAAATGAAGGTTCACAGTTGAAGGATGATGTATATATGTTTTAGTCCATACTGGGTTTTACATGTACAATGACATTTCACGAAAGAACAAAGATCTTTCATGGTTGTCAAACTATCGGCACAAAATGTCAAATATGTACAACTTTACCGAATCGTGAATCCAACCAGAGTTTAAGAAATACCCTATTACACGTAAAACTATCCCTACACGATATGGATCTAAAGACAGACTGGCCAACCAGAGCACCAGAGGATCCTCCGGTGGGCCCCCAACTTCTACCCAAAACGCAAACCTCGATGACCAGGAGAAGATAAAGCTTGTTTGGAAACTACCAAGGTTGTTCAACTATGCGTTGATGGATGATGGCTCCCCCAAATATATTCATCTGGTGGGTCCAAAATCTCCAGGCCGACACTGGGCAGGTCTTAACTGTCCTTCGAATGCTAGTTTTCCCTCACAAATCAGTCAAATCATGATTTATGCCACCATTTGACCATCTTACAGTGGGTTCGAAAAGCTGCTTTAACATCATCAGTAGGGGTTTGTTCATATGGTAAATTCGGGTGGGATCAAATAGGTGGCCATGATGTAATCATATAATGGTGTATGACCATTAGAGATGTTCTACAAGCTTCATAAGTTGGGTTCAAACTGGCTTCAGTTTTTTGAAATATCTGATTAATAAAGCTCGATATAGAGGTACATTTCCCCCTTCGTAGCCAATAGTAAACCAGATCCCGACTCATATCCTCTCCACGTTTTCAACCTAGTGGGCAATAATACTATAGTAAGCTGTAGTAATCAGATTTTTCGTCTTTTTTTTTTTTTTTTTTTTTTTTTAGAAGAACAAATTGTCGTGAAGAACTAGGCCAACAGCATCACAACGCCTGACATCCAGAGAACAGAACGCTCCAAGAGACTGTACTGTGAAGACACCACAGCAAAAACAAGCCGCTCCGAGGAGAACGAGAACAGATTGGTGCCAGATCCATTATGTGTCACACGTTCAGTCACCAAGCACATCAGACCCTACTGCAGTCTGTAACACAATGTAAAATCCAATAGGCCTCCGGAGTCATTACCCAGGACGGCAATGGAGGATTTTCCTTTTTTGTTAAAGGACAGCAATTATAAATATTTCACAACGGGCCCGGCCCGGGAAGCCGAGACAATGAAGTCAGTTGCGTTCCCTCAGGCGTCCTCCGTATATATCACTTTAATGTCACATTCTCGATTACACAGTCTTTACTATGAGGAACCTTCTGGGCCTAAGCAATGCAAGACTCCCACAGCAAGACTAAAAGTCTCCCGTTCCCTCACTCAAAAGGATCTTAAAAAAAGAACCAAAAAAAAAAATAATTTGTATGATCTAATACAATTTTTCTTTCCTCTAACACTATGGACTAAAACCATTTCCCTGAAACACAGCCATCAGTATAAATTGGCATTAGGACTACACTTACCCCCCATAAAAAAAAAAATTTAAAAAAAGTTTCCAACCATTTCTAGCTTCCGCGATTCCTAGGCATTAACCAAAACAAATATACAAGAAGAAAATTTTTTTAATTTAATGTATTTTACCCTTGAAGAAGGTTCTCACAGTTCAACCGCCCCATCGGTATTTGACAAAAAAATGCTGGACCTACTCTTCATTCACTTCTACCGGGCTGCCGGACTAGCAGATGCCTACATTGTGATATCTGGGGGTCCAAGTGGTTGAACCCTTTTAGTTCACATTTCTTAAGTCTATTTGTGAAAAAGCATACATGCCCTGATCCAGCATCGCTGTATTTCCCGATCTTCCAAACTTGGAAGTTCCGAGGGTCCGGGGACCTGTTTTGGCCAACCAGTAGCCTCAGTGTTGCCTACGATGTTAAATAAGTGGCAACCTGAGTGCAACCAAAGCAGGTCCAGAGACCAGAAGGGAGGGAGGAAGGGAAGGAAGGAAGGAAGGAAGGGAGGAAGGGAAGGAAGGAAGGAAGGGAAGGAAGGAAGGAAGGGAAGAAGGGAGGAAGGGAAGAAGGGAGGAAGGGAAGAAGGGAAGAAGGGAAGAAGGGAGGAAGGGAAGGGAGGAAGGGAGGAAGGGAGGAAGGGAGGAAGGAAGGAAGGAAGGAAGGAAGGAAGGAAGGGAGGAAGGAAGGAAGGAAGGGAGGAAGGAAGGAAGGAAGGAAGGAAGGGAGGAAGGAAGGGAGGAAGGAAGGGAGGAAGGAAGGGAGGAAGGAAGGGAGGAAGGAAGGAAGGAAGGAAGGAAGGAAGGAAGGGAGAAATGTGCTGCAACATTTTTCTGTGGCTATCCAAGTATTCTTCTAAAGGACAACCCATATAGGAAAGTAACGCTCTCTTGTGACGGGAACAGAGCATTTCTGCTGAAAAAGTAACCAAACCACATGTTAAGTGTTTCAGGGCCCCAAATATGGGAGGTTGTCAAGAACGTGGAAGATCTCCTGCTTTTTCGGGACCCTCCCAAATGCACTTAATTGAGAACTGAGCAATATATTGGTCCTTGGTGTCTTCTACACAAGAGCACCAACATCATAGTTTACACGGTTAAAAAAAAACAAGACAAGTCCATCAAGGTCAACTAAGGAAGGGATTGGATGAGGAAGGGATTTAGGGTGAAACAACTCTATTGCGCAACATTGTACCATCGTTATCAATGTAGAGAGACCTCACCACAAATAAAAGTGAAACCTTAACTTAATGGTCTACAAAAAGTTCCTTCAGGATTGGCAAGGAGTGACTGCAGGTTTTTCCAAAGTCTAAAATATGCCAAACATAACTGGCAAGGGTTAAAAGAAAAAAAAAACCTCATTCCTGACGGCCATAAATCCTCCGTAGACAAAACCCGAAGCTGTCAATGTTCTCAGCGAGGCTGATCTATGGTCCGGGTTCAGCTGCGGTCTAAGCAGATAGGAAGGAAGGTGGAATCTTCACAGAGATCAATGACCGCGCTGACCGTGGGATTTATCAGGCGATTCATAAGCAATTTACCGGCAATTAATGCAGTGCCAGTAAAATGTATTAAAAATAGACCAATCCGTGAGTATCCGAAAAGCGGTCCACTGCAGGAATCGAAGGGCTCACCCTCTCGAAAAAGTCAACAACGGCCGAATATTCATTATTTTTGTCCACGTTCTGTAGATACCAGTACAGTCTAAATCTATTTACCAAAACTCATGTTAGAGCAAGGTTCACATGAGGACACGTTGCCCGCCAAGAACAAGACTTCCCCCATTGTTTTACAGGCGCGTTGTGGAGTCTTCTAAGGTTGCTACATATCCAAGTGTGAAAAATTGGAGAATTCAGAACTAAAAAGGAATTATACACATTTTTTTTTTTCTAAATTGGAAGTCAGACCTTGGCCATGACCAAAATGTGCCGTGTTCTCCCTAAGGTGCTGGGATCCTATCCGGAGCTGCTCACGAACAAAGCGTAGAGGATTACATTACAATAGGTCGTACAGAGCTCCTTGGCAGCGCGGAGCAGGGGTTAAGAGCCGGAAAGTCTCGTAGAGGACAAACGTATTCATTAGAGCCAAGTGAAATTAGACATGTAAGCAACGTACAGTAGGTCAGGTCTTTAGAAGACGACTGACGGGAGGACTGCTCTATACATTACTAAGGATCGGTAAAAGCACAAAAAAAAGCAAAAGATGATAGATCACATTTAAAATTGTGTGCATCTATGTACAAACACACATGTACAGATGTCTGTAGATTGGAGCCAGCCACGTGACAATGGCACACAGCCTTCGAAAAGTTTGAATGCCCGGGAGAGGGGCCTGTCCAAAATCCACCAACCAAAATAGAAGACAGACAATGGAGAGTACTTTATTTTTGCTTTTTTTTTAAGCGTAATAGCACAGAAATAAAATACAAGTATATAATCACTATAAAAAGCTGAGTAGGAAAGGGAACGGGAAGAAGCAATGGGGGGCAGAGTGGCACAAATAAGGGGGGGCGGCAGAAGAAGAGAGGCACGAATGGGAGGGAAGGGGCGGCAGAAGAAGAGAGGCACGAATGGGGGGGGCAGCAGAAGAAGAGCGGCACGAATGGGGGGGCAGCGCAGAGGAGGAGCGGCATGAATAGGGCAGCGCAGAGGAGGAGCGGCATGAATAGGGCAGCGCAGAGGAGGAGCGGCATGAATAGGGCAGCGCAGATAAGCCAAATGCACCTCCGCTCGGAAATGACGGCACAGAGCCATGGATTAAGTAGTGATGGAACTGGTTCCCGCTGGTCAAACGAAGAGATCAAGGTAACGATGGTCTTACAAAAATGGTCAAATGACTATCCCAGTGATTATAATTACTGAATCGTTTGAATCTAGGTGAATCGATAATTACATAAAAAACAGAGCAAATTGGATGTAGGGGTTTTCAAACAAGTGACAAAAATGAAGCCCAAATGAATGTCAAGTAATAAAATTCGATATCAGGAAAGGTATGCAATGAGTAGTCCATGTTACTCGCACCCTGAAAAAAAAAGGGTCAAAATGGGTAGGAATGAGGCTCGTTGACAACCATCAACTTCAATTTTGTAAAAAATTTTCTAATATCAATCAACATTTTTGAGAATTTGGCAAAATGCTGGATAAAGGATTGACATGTGAAAAACAAGTCCAACACAATATGAACCATTAATAACCGATGAGGACTCTTGAGATGGAAGCCAGTGTAATAGGTGGAAGGCCATCGGATGGCGGCAGCACATCCAAAGAACACGGCACAACATTGCAGCGATCTACATAGCAGATGGTTGAAGCAAACACAAAGTGTAAAAGACGCGAGCAGTCATAGCATTAGGTTCAAAAAAGGACAGAAAGAACAAAAAAAGTGAGATGTAGTGCTCTTAAGATCCCAAAGTTAAACCAGGTATAGCATGGACCAGAGGCCTACAAAAAGAACTTATCAACATACTTTTTAGATTAACCCTAGATCATGAAGAGCTCCAGCCAAAAAAAAAAAACAAAAAAATTTAGGGAACGTATTTGAATTGTCTACCGAAACTGTTTGCCCAAGCCTTCTGAGATCTCCATCTAAAGTCAACTTTGGCAGTGTCGGGGGACACACCCGTTGCGGTTTTTTTTTAAAACTGGCATCGCAATTTAGCTTGAGTGGTTTTCGGGGCAGTCTGTAATTTCACAGGTGAAATGCCGTTTGAGGAAACAGGTTTTCCCCTTCAAAATCAAAAATCACTTGGTTGCGTTCGGTCTTTCACATGTTAAACTTAACAAAACTGCAAACCTTAAACCACCTCGAAACAATTGCCACCAGTTTAAATGCACCCTAAAAGTCCTTCAACTGGGCTTACATACATAAATATAAACTTCAGAGGTGAGACACCCCCAAAGTGTTATATGGAGGTACATAGGGAGTCTCCAAAAATAGTAGCTTGAGAGTCCCATGAAGAAACCATCAATTTTGTGGCCAATTACGTAGCAGGGGACAGGAATGCCTGGGGTGGACAACAGAATCAAAGACTGCCAACAGGATGTCTGGAACAAAGGTCTGTAGGAGTCTCCAGCAGGTCTAACATTTGGCAAAATAGGGATGACCCGAAGTATCAGATTGTCCAAATTTCCCTGTTTTTGAGATAAATCCAACCCCAGTGATATAGGAAATGATCATCACTTGAAAAAGATGTCAAAAAGTTTGTGGTGGACAAGAGACCCTTCGAAAGCCCACTGATGGTTTACCACAACCTTAGCATATCACGTTTTGGTTTGTACTGTCACGCGCACTACTAGCCCCCCCCCCCCCCCCCCCACCAAAAACTGTGTGGGTGGGTTTAAGAAAAGTAGAGAGTCAAAAAGGACAAGATTTCATACAAAGAAACTTGAAAAAGTGGAAAAGTCGATAAGATTCCCCGTCTTGGGCCGGTTTAGAGACAACCAGTTGTCTAGTTAAAAAAAAAAAAAACCTAATTAAAAAAAATTACTAGATAACAAGCCGTGACCAATTTGATGGTTCTAAGATTAATAGCAGAAAAAGAGGTAGCTAAAAAACAGACATTAAAAGATCCTCAAGGGGCTCACCAGTAGGCAAGAAAAAGCTTGGAGGACTTGGTTTGCGTTGACGATCGAGGTTCTCTACGAGTGGTTAGACAACGGAAGCAATTCTAGTCAATGCCAGACAGGCAATCCGTTTGTGGAGGGTATTTACTGGGTAAGTCTGTTAGGTCTTTTGTTTAGTTTTTTTTTTTAATAACTCCATGAGCGTGTGAAGGCCTCAAATAGAGGTTCTTCTCCCAAAACCCAAGCGATTTTCAGCCATTTTGTAAATTTTCGATGGCCGTCATTCATCATCAAATAGTGGAAATCAAAAAACTAAAAATATTCCTTGGCTACTTTCATATAGACTCTCGACTCTCCAAAAATGTTTAAAGCTTCACGTTGTCCCATCCTGATGATCAACAAGGGCTGTTAAAATTCAATTTAATCTGAACATGTTCAGTCAAGAGGTTTTACTAGATAAGCATTTACCTGATTAAAACAAAAATATCAAAACAAACAAAAAAGGTAAAAAATAAAATAAAAATCTTCGGACGGGACGGAACGGTAAAGTTGGCCAGGACAACGAGGTGAGGTTCAAACCAAAATCATAGGAGACCAAAAGTTTAATACCGTGTTGGGACAAGGGTCGGGACGCAAACACTTAGAATTATCCCTGCCATCGGTTTGAATTTTTTCAAAAATTTTGGAAATCCTCCAGTTCATGTATGGTGCAAACTTAACGGAAATATTGCCAGAACGTGTAAACAATTTCAGATGTGATAGACCCTCAGAGCCATTCGACCGTATCTCCACCACATAACTACAATCGGATCCTCTTCAAAGTGAAGGTACACCAGACGGAGTCATGGTCACCACGGCACAGTCCCCCTGTCGAGTAAAAGACCCTCTGGTAGTAATGGTCAGTGAGTAGCTTTGCAGTAAGTTAATCCAGCCGCGAAATCCAGTAGGGGGCACGCAAGATTTCAAGAAACACCCTATGAACCAAAAGAAAGAATAGAGAACAAGTCTATTGAGGTTTTTCCATTCTAGAAACTATCGGGTCCTCGGAGTTCCTGGGGTTGCGGACTCTGTAAGAACCAAGTGAAGCACCACCAAATAATCAAAAAGTACCATGGAAGACATCAATTTTAAATAAATGAAAGTTATTGTCTGGTTTATTTGGAAACACAAAAAATAAAAATATTTGAAAAAAAAAAAAAAAAAAACAATTTTTTTTAAATTAAACTTTTTGGGTTAGTGTAGTTAGTAGTAAAGGACTTTCACTAGAACGCCAAAGCCCTAGCATGTAAAAGCCGACAGATCGCTCTAAATTACTGAGTGTTCGGGGAGAATAGAGGCATTCAACAAGTATTTTGGGCATTTTTAAGCCTAAAGTTCCGCACACATGGCAAAGTCAATGGGGGGGGGGGGGGGGGGAAATGACGGATGAAGGGAGTAATGTGCGCTGCTGGCCTAACCCAGAAGTCAAATGCCTTTATATTGTGCCGGAGCAGTTTCGTGGTTCAAGACCGCCTGGGAGTGTAGCGAGCTCCACAAAAAAAAAAAAAGTGGAAAAACAATAAAAAACAACAATAAAAAGTCAACTGCTGATCAATGGAACTCCGGAGAACAGGTTTGATCACTCAAACAACCCTACGGGGATAGGTGAGCGCAAGACCCATTTGGGGCTAATTCCGTCCAGTGATCGGGAGCAGCACACATGGGGTACAAAGGACCCCTTTATTCTCATGAATCTGCGACACCCCCCCCCACGAATCAGTAAATTTCCCCCCCATACTGTAGAACGTGAAAACCGTAGGGACTGGACAAGCTTTTAAACTTTTTAAGTAGTTAAATATACTCAAGTATAAGCCTAGTGTTTCAGCACAAAAAAAAATGTTGACTGAATGAAAACCCAACTTGGCTTATACTGAGTAAAAAAAAAATATATATCGAAACTCACCTTCGGGTTTCCCCGCTGCGGCCAATACTGGGGCCAGGGGGCTGGCTAATAATGGGGGATATGGGCTGGGAAGGTCATATATACTGGGGCAGGGGAGGCATATACGGGGATGATGGGCTGAAGGCTAAATAATGGGAGGCAGGGCTGGCTAGATACTGGAAGGCAAGTGCGGCTATAACTGGGGATGATAGGGCTGCAGGCGATATACTGGGGGATATGCGGGCTGGATATATAGGGGATATGGGGGCTATATATGGGGGATATGGGTGGCTATAGACTGGGGGATATGGGCTGGTGGCTATATACTGGGGGATATGGGCTGGCTATATACTGGGGGATATGGGTGGCATATACTGGGGATATGGGTGGCATATACTGGGGGGATATGGGTGGCTATATACGGGGGGGCAGTTGCGGCTAATACTATGGGGAATGGTCCGGCAGCTTATAACGGGGAGATATGACCAAGCATTCCCACCTCTGCTTATACTCGAGTCATAGGTTCTTAGGTTTTTGTGGCAAAATTAGGGCTCCGCTTATACTGGGGTCGGCTATACTCGCGTAGTTTACAGTATTGGTTTGGTTATTGTACAATTAAAAAAAAAAATTATAAAAATTTAACGACACAAAAAAATCAATTAAATAACAATTTAATTAGGTAATAATAATAATAAGAATAAATAAATAATTCATACTACATTCTCAACCAAAACAGTAGGGTTATCAGTGGTCTTACCAAATGCTCACGTTTATTGTTTGTGGTTTGTTTTTTTGTTTTTTTTAACTCTAAAAGTCTTATAAACAATTCCGCCTAGAAAAGTCAGAGGTGAAACGCAGCAACTTAAAAAAAAAAGTGGCCAAAGTTTTTTAACGACTAATGAACCAGGCTTTGTTGAGATCATCAGGGGTGGCGTTTTTATAAGTAGACAAACTAAAGGTAAAAAAAAAAAAAAAAAATTATAATCACACGACACAAAACCAACTTTCCGGGGGCTTCGCTACTGTTTCTGGCACCGAGCCTACAGCGAGCGTTTTTAAACACAATGGCGCTAGGCGTTAAAGAAGGTAATTAATCCCGTGTCACTCTGCGCCGCGGATCCCAAGAAACAGAGATTTAACTTAAAGCGGTCATCGGAGAAAGCAAATCAGGTACAAGGTACTAGAGGTCAGAGTGCCCTGGGCGGGTGGAGGGGGGGGGGGGGGGAGCACACCGATTTTTTTTTTTCTCTGAAACTTTCAAAAAGTCAAGTAATGTGGAAAGCAAGAACCATTATCACACCTTGAAAGCATAAAACAAAAAAAAAAAACAATTAAAAAAATTAAAAAAAAAGCTATATTAAAAAAAAACCAACAAAAAAATAAGGTTCACACAAAAAGAACGAAATGATTAATAAAAAAAAAAAAAAAAATAGATATATAATATACTAAAATCCGCTTGGTGTCGCTTTGTTTGGCGTTTCGAGGCGTCACAGCATTTTAATGGACTCGCGCCTCCGCCCTTACAATCCACTTACTACAAGGAAGGCGGCGGAGGGGACAGTACAAGCGGAGCACCGAGGGCGCCATTCAGAGCGGGTGAAAGGAGAAGTCACCTTGAATATTCAGGGAATAAAAAAAAAAAAAAATCCTAGGCGCAGAATAATCCAAGGCTACGCGGCGACCTCCGGAGCGCATGACAGTGGGGGTGAAAAAAAAACCCCTTTGTTTACAAGGACTCTGGTGATATTAGGGGAAGAGCTGTATATACATCTCATAAGTCAATCCAGATGTTGTTCCGACCCTGCGCTGACGACATTCATTCAGGCACAATGAAATGAGTAACAAAAATGTTATACACTCTCAGAGCTGAATTCACAATTCTGCTGGTTATCCGGAGCGGCATCTCGTCTATAGCTACAGACAGATGGATATGCAATCTGTGGTGTGTCAGTGGAAAACAGACTGCAGGCTTGTGTCGCCACGCCCATAAACGACTAGGCTGGTCGTAGTTGAGTGGAGGTTCTGCACATATAAGATGTTTTGCCATTTATTTTTGTACTTAGGATCCCAACATTAATGAACCCCTAAAAAAAGACATGCGGCCAGTCACCATTCCAACAATACACGTAAAAATATTAAGGGGTGCACTTTCCTGAAGGCATAGCCCAATGTGAATGCAGCCAGGAGTATAATACAGGATGTAAACTCGGATCAGTACAGCATAAGTAATGTTGATGTACACAGTGAGCACAGCAGCAGAATAGTGAGTGAGCTCTGGAGTCATAATACAGGATGTGTAACTCAGGATCAGTAAAGGATAAGTAATGTCATGTATGTACACAGTGACTGCACCAGCAGCCGAATAGTGAGTGCAGTTGGGGTATAATACGGACGTAATCAGAATCATACAGGATAAGTAATGTCATGATGGCACAGTGGACTGCAACAGCAAGCAAGAAATAGTGAGTGCAGCTCTGGGGTATAATACAGTGAACTCGGGATCAGTACAGGAAAGTAATGTCATGTATGTACAAAGTGGACTGCACCAGCAGCAGAAACAATGATGTGCAGCTCTGGCGATAATACAGGATTGTAAACTCAGGAATCAGTACAGATTGTAATGTAATGTATTACACAGTGACTGCACAGCAGCAGACAGAATAGTGAAGTGCAGCTATGGAGTTAATACAGGATGTTAACTCAGGATTCAGTACAGGATAAAGTAATGTCAGTATGGACACAGGACGCACCAGCAGCCGAACAAGAGTGCAGCTCTGGAGTATAATACAGGATGTACTCAGGATCTCAGGTACAGGATAAGAATGTCATGTATGTACACAGTGACTGCCACACCAGCAGAATAGTGAGTGTCAGTCCTGGAAGGATAATACAGGATGCTAAAATCAGGATCAGTACAGGATAAAGAATTTCTAGGTGATGTACACAGTGAATGCAACCAGCAGAGAATATGAGGCAGTTGGGGATAATACAGGATGTAACTCAGGATCAGGTACCAGGGAAAGTAATGTCATGTATGTACACAGGCTGCCACCAGCAGCAGAGAATAGTGAGTGCAGCTCGGGGTATAATACAGGATGTGTACTCAGGATCCAGTACAGGGATAGAGTAGGAGGGTCATGTATGTACACTGTGATCTCTGCACCAGCAGCGAGAATAGTGTGAGTGCAGCTCTTGTGAGTTATTAATACAGATGTGAACTCAGGATCAGTTACAGGATAAAGTAATGCATGTATGTAACAAGTGACTGCACCAGCAGCAGAATAGTGAGTGCAGCTTGGGGATAATAGGAAGATGTAACTCAGGATAAGTTCAGGATAAGTAATGTCATGTATGTACACAGTGGATGCATCCAGCAGCAGATGTGGAGTGAAAGCTCGGAGTATAATACAGGATTGTAACTACAGGCGTACAGGTAAGGTAATGTCATGTCTGTACCGGAGTGGCACCAGCAGCAGAATAGTGAGGCAGCTCTGGGGTATAATCAGGAGTAATCATGGATCAGTATAGGATAAGTCAGGTATGTATGTACACATTGACTGCACCAAGCGCAGCGAATAGTGAGTGCAGCTCTCGGAGTAAATCAGGATGTATCAGGATCATAGGATAAGTAATGTCAGTATGTACCCAGTGACTACACCGAGGCAGCGATAGGTAGAGTGCAGCCTGGATAATTACAGGATGTAACTGCAGGATAAGTACAGGTAAGAATGTCATGGTATGTACACAGTGACTGCACCAGCCAGCAGAATAGTGAGTGCAGCTGGGATAATACAGGATGTAAACTAGGATCAGTACAGGATAAGTAATGTCTCATGTATGTACACAGTGAGCTTGCAATGAGCAGAATAGTGAGTGCAGCTCTGGGGTATATAACAGGATGTAACTCAGGATCATTCAGGATAGTAATAGGTCATGTATGTAAACAGTGACTGCACCCAGCCAGCAGAAGTGAGTGAGTGCAGCTCTGGAGAGAAATACAGGATGTAATCGGATCAGTACAGGATAAGTAATGTCAGTGTATGTACACAGGACGTGCCACCTGCGCAGAATTAGGAGTGCAGTCTGGGTAATACAGGATGTAAGCTCAGGGAATCAGTACAGGATAAGTAATGGGTGTCATGTAGTGTAACCAGTGGATGCACAGCAGCAGAATAGTGACGTGCCAGGCTCTGGAGACTAATACAGGAGTGTAAACTCAGGCAGTTACAGGATAAGTAATGTATGTATTGACACAGTGACTGCACCAGCAGGCAGACTAGTGAGTGCAGATCTGGGGTATAATACAGGAGGGAACTCAGGATCTCAGTACAGGATAAGTAATGTAATGTAGTACACGGACTGCACCAGCGAGGATAGTGAGGTGCAGACTATGGAGTACAACCGGATTTGTCTTCCCCAGCGGCTGAGTGTTGATTTGAGGGTAAAAGTTGATATATGGGTTATTTATCAACCTGTGTTGGTACAGGATCCCTCGATTAGTCTTGACGAACCTGTTAACAGGGGACAATGCAAACACTGCAGGCAGGTAGAGGGAATGTTGTCCAGACAGGCAGGAGACGACGGTAACTAACAGTGGAACACGGTTCAACCGTACCCGTGCTGACTCGCAATTATATTGATTTTGAGATAAAAAAATAAAAAAAAGTGCACTTAAAAAACCATATACAGATTCTCGGCTCCGTGGATAGGTGAAACAAACAACTTAATAAAAAATAAATAAATCAAAATGGAAACCCCCTTTCATTTTTTTTTGGTTTAGATGGATTTTGAAAGATTTCCAATAACCCATTCCAAACATGCGTAACAAAAACAAAAAACACAAAAAAAACAAAAAAAAAAACACTTACGTGGACATTTTTTTGTTTTTTTATGATTTTCAAGCCCTGAGGATTTTGAATCGATGTGGTGGTTGCAGCCATTATAGATCAGCCACAGCCGCCGAATCAATGATCAAGTTATCTCCCATTAACATGAGGCGAGATCGGAAGCAGAGCGTAACCTTCCACGCATAACAATTTTACGTAAAAAAAAAAAAACAAAAACTTTTGTTTTTTTAAATGGACGGAAAGCAGACAGTCTGTCTGTACGAGGAATCATCCACATGAGATGACCAAGGCCATTAACATTCTGTATTTACTGCAATTTTTTTTTCCCCACTTTTGTTTCACCAATAGGAGGATTGTTTATCAGCCAGGAGCGGCAGTAGGCCCCAGGTGGCCATGTCACGGATGATTTCAAAATACACAGATGCTTACAGCGGCAGAGGGGCAGCATTGCTACCACTGGCTTTCCTGCTCGGCCAGGACCAACCATGTCCGGATTTGTCAGTCAGTCTACTAGATTCTGTCATTGCGCATGGCTACACCAGAAATTATATATCCTATTTTCATACACAACCAAAACACCCACACTACGGGCACAGACCTCCCCTCATGATGTCGCTGAGTAAACTAAACACTGGTGACAAATCATATATCCCGTACAAATACAAAATAATAAAGATGGGGAACCAAAGCCACATTAAAAAAAACAACACTGTACACAATTTGGCAGACTTTGCCAGAAATGTGTTTTTTATTAAAAATTACCCCAATCAAAAACACGTTTCAGTCTCGTCAAATTGGTCGCCACGTAAGCAGCTTACAAGACACGAAACCTTGACCAAAGTACATTACCAATCCTCAACCGGAGTAACATACCTCTAATCGAATCCCATAGTTTGCTACGTTCGCTCACCTGCTGCTTTGTTCGATGAGTCTGGCATTTTTCTCTCTCTGTCTAGCCACACCTCCACCAGACTAGACAACCTACCGAAGATGCTAATCAGTCGTTTCAGGGGCCCAAATTCTGCGGCCCAGTAAATGCATGTTCAACAAGGAGTGTATACTCCCGGATATCGGTAGTTGCGCTATCATGTCGCTCCTTACATTGGTTTTCCACTCAAAGGTCCGTACGAACCTCAGTTATAGGCCTCCCCCCCTAATGCAGGAACCGTCGCGTCCTTCAGACGGTCTTCTCCAATCTAAACACAGAATGATCCCGGGGTTGGTCAAGCCGCAGGTACACGTAAATGATACATGGGTACCATTTTCGTGATCACGTGATCGCAGTTGCACATCAATAGGTGTTTAATGACCCGTTCACATCAAACTTCCTGGTTCATCCCCTTATCCGTAGCTCAAACCCCCCCTCCCTAACATTGACCATAACGACTCCTATAGTAGCAACCAACATCTTATGTCAGGGTTCAACAGTAGACCCCCCACAGTACCGAAGAAGATCCTGACGTACCAGAATGGGGCCCGTGACCAAATGAAGACGGGCCAGCAGTTTAGAACATGAACGGGGCGTGTGTGTGGGGGGGTCTATTCTCGTGATCAATGGAGGTGCCCGTGGCTTGTACCCCACTGATCGCTGGTTTATCCCGTATCCTGTGACCACGAGCTATCCTATGGATTAGAGCCTAGAACATACTAAAACTTTGGCAAAACGGAATATTGGGAAGATTTTAGATATATAAGAAAAAAACAAAAAAAACCACACACACAACACACAAGTTTTTTTTGGGGAGGGGGGGGGGAGGGTGGGAACACCACATAATGAAAGCTTAAAATTCAATTAATACTGACGCTGGACTTACGATTGGGAGCGGGCCGAGAGCACTTCAGCTAGTCGGGACAGTGGTAGCAGTCGATACTGCCGCTGATGCTCCTCGGATTTTAACACAGCTGTGATGTAAAAACAAAACAAAAAAACCGAAGTTAAATACAAAAGTTTGGTAAATTAACACACAAAATTTTGTTAGATATTAGAATAATAAAGCGTCCCAATAAATAGGTACAATATAGGGATGGGGCCGGGACTAACAAGTGGTCACCAATACAGAGAATTGATGGCATAATTGGACATGGGTTCCACTGCAGCATGATCCCAGCCCTGACGACCATGACGTACTACCTCAAAAGAATCGCCATGGGTCGCAGAAACAGGCTCCTAGTACCTGATTTAGGACCCTGCTGCAGCAGTGTAAGAGCCAGCACATTTGGCGGCGCATTTCAATGTTCGACTACCGAAAAAGTGACCAGCATCTCAAGAAATAATGTAATTTCTTGCCAGCACCGATTCATCAGTATGGCTGTAAATCCGAAAGAGGGCGTGTCCGCGCGATGCAGATAAAGCTGCATAGACATGAGCAACGGGAGAAAGTGACCATAACACGGCGCCCCCTGCCAAAAAAAAAAAAGAAGTTAAAAGAAAACAGGGACGCAAGCGGGGACTAGGGAACGGAACAAGCCACGCGGAAGGCTCCACAAACGAGAACAGTCGTCATAAGTGGAGGCCGCAATCTGATGAACGAGCGTTCGGGAGTGTACACTAAATATGCAGAAGTCAAGCCAAATCAGGGGAGGCGGTCAAACATCGATTCATATAATGAGCGTCACGCAAAGCTAGGAGATGAAGGCTCGAGGCGATAAAGCACAGGGAACGTAAGTGTAGAATCAGGCAGGGAGAGAAGCAGTGACAATGAGGCAAGGGCACAGCAGGAAGAAGAACACCCAAAAAACGACGGGAAGGATAAGGCGAAAACAAGCGCCAGATGAGGGGAAGGCGTCGAACGCGACGATGAACAAGCGCAAGCAGGGGGAAGGTCGAACGGACGTAGAACAAGCAGCAAGCAGGGGGAGAGGAGTCGACGGAAGATAGAACAAGCGCAAGCAGGGGAAGGCGTCAACACGCAGGAACAGGAACATCGAACAATGAAGGAGACAGAAGCGGGCAAGCTGAATAAGGGGAGCGTGATGAGACAAGCGCATGGAAACGAGAACGAGATACAAGACAAGCAAGATGGGAAGGCGTTCGAACGACAAACGAGCACAAGCGAAGAGGGGAAGGCGGGAACGACAGAAAAAGCAGCAAGAGGGGCGAGCGTCGAACGGACGTAAGACCACAGCTGCAAGCAGGGGAAGGCGTCGTGAACGGACGAGAACAAGGCGACAGAAGGGGAAGGCGTTTGAACAACGAGAACAAGCGCAAGCAGGGGGAAGCGTCGATCGGTGACGAGACAAGGCCAAGCGGAAGGGAGAAGCGTCGTCAAGAGACGAGAAAGGCAATCAAAGTGGCTAAATTCAGAAACCTTACCAGTGATCACTGCAGCTGCGGACCAAAATAAAGTCCCAGAGCTCACCAGAGGTCTGTCGTAGGGGGTCCTTAAGTCAGGGCATACGTGGAGCCTTTACTCTTCCGTTATAAGAGAGAAATCTCAACAAAGTACCTTGTATACAGTATACAAACTCCTTGCAGCAGGGTATTAAACCCACCCCCCCCAGTAATGTATTGAAGGCCAAAGTACTAATGTGGCAATCAATTATAATTTCAAGGAAATTTATTTCCAACGTTAACAAAACAAATAAAATTGGGAAGATGCAGCCGATAGGGAAGCGTGTCGCTCAGTGATCTCCTGTATGGAGCTGCAAAGGAAGAGAACGCGCGCTTTGATTTAATTACAGGAAACAGGACCAACAGTAATAGGGCCAATTCCCATTTAAAAAAGCAAAAAAAAGGTGAAAAAAAGGCAAACAGAGACAGACAATAGTATCAGTGGAAGGCACCCGGCTGTGCAGATTGCAGGAGCTGACACAATTAGAAAACGCACTTGTGGTCATAGAGCGATGTTACGGGGCTGGAGAACAAAATTTATGGAAAATTCCGTTAAGGTGACAGTAGATGATTTTTACCAACGCCAGAACAGCAAGAAATGAGAACCCTGAAAAGCAATAGGGTTCTAACACACACTAAAAATTCTTCAGTACAACCCCATCCCCCACAAATTAAAAAAAAAAGGTAAATATTTGGGGCTACATGTCGTCCAGAGTAGTCAAAAACAATTCAGATAGAAGAACAGCTGCCGGTTGCACGAACTCGGGGGCGACGAATGGGGTCATATGTAGAAAAACCCTTAAATTGCGTCCGGGCAAAGACATATTGTAGAGATATAGGACAACTGTGTTTACCCGAGATACAATTACGACCAGCAAACATGTGAGGGAGCGTCAGTACCTTAGAGCTGGCGTGTCCCCAACAAGAGTTGTAACATTGCAAAGTCTGTGTTAGAGTTTTCACCCCCCCCCACACGCTAGGGGGGCACATTGTGTAACTCCAGGACAAGCCCCGACGAGTGGTCTTCTTCCAAATCTGTCGGACACTCGAAAAATCAGCCGAGAACGGTTTCGCCAGGTGGAGGGAGCGTTTCATGCAAGCTAATGACTTTTCCCAGGAAAGATTTCAGTTCCACTTCTTACTTCAAATGTTTATCCGAGTCGTGCCCAAGTCGTGGAAAAAACTTACGTAAGGGGAATAGCAGGGGTGGGGTGGGGGGGGCTGGTAAGGGGGGGTTGAAGGTTAACAAAAAAAGGCGGCAAAATAAATTTCATGTCTGAGGTGTGAACAGGTGCGGCACTGGGAATACCGATTATCGCGAAGGCACGCAAGGATCTCTGTATCGCAAAACGCCAAAACGCGTTCTATAACGGACCACAGTACTAACTGGGTTCACATTTAGAGGTAGCATTGCAGCCTAAAAGGGTCATTTTGATGAGGCCAATCAGGGGTGCGTATGAGTGAAAATCAGAGAGAGCCAAACCCTTATGATAAGTCCTCACCTATTATGAATCCACACCATGTTTTTCAAATAGCAATTTTATAAAAAGATAATTTACAGTCATACTAAAAGTAGCTAGGGTCACAACTGGGTGTGGCTGGCACCTAGTGTCAAGCCTACGAATCCCTTGTAGGGACTTCAGCGGGTACCGTATTTTGCGGACTATAAGTGCCGCCTTATACTATGAACTGTACTTACAGACACACAGGCCTGCTGAACTGTGCACAGGTTGCAACTGCTGGCATTCATCCTATAATCAGGTGCGCCCTTATCATTGACCTAGGTCTTAGCATGCATTTGGATGGATGGTGCGCCCTATAACCGAGTGCGCCGTATATATCCGAAAACATATGTACAATAGTTGTTTAGGACTGTGGGAGGAGCGAAGACAATATCAATGTCACAGCCTTTGAACGCCGGACCCATTCATCCAATGATCGACGGTAGGTTCACCTATCTCATATCCATCACCACAATTTCAGACATAGTGATGTTGACCAAACGAGTAAGAGCTTTCCCCAATATAAGTAACTCACGCAACCGAAATGATCGAGGAATGACGCCTCATGTTCTGTAAAGACCAAATAGAAAAAGTGTGCTGATCGGAACAAGTCAGATGACAGATCGGAGGAAACCCACTCATGATCGGCAGGCTATGGAGTGGAAGTGCCTTAGCAGTACATGCTACCCAGCAATGTGTCTCAGAAACCAGAGAAGTGTAGTAGGTAAGGATAGGTGTTATCTGGGACATTCCCATCCGGTCAGCTGCCTTTGATTGTTTATTCTCTTAGGTGCCACTGTGGGTAGCCACCCCATTAGTAACCTCAGGAATGTGAAAACAAAAAAATAAAAGACTAGGAAAAAAAAAAAAAAGTGCCAAAACAGAATATCAAGGAGAGTGAAACATACCCTAAACTTGTGCACATGAACTTTTTGGGCGGACGGAGATGTTTTTTATCTTACCTCAGAATGGTGGCAAGACCCGCGTTATGATAAAAAAACGCACGTATTGTAACTGGAAAATTAGCGTTGTCAGCTGCTATTCCTGCTTCGATTACCACATATTGATAGCAAGACTGGTTCCTCGGCGTATAAAATCTCTTTACGATGGCCCATTGTCTGGTCATTTCGAGTGCTGATCGATTATATATGCAGGTTAATCGGCCCTCGCTTAACTGGCCTTTCATCGCCTGACCGGACTATACAGCAGGTGACGATCGCCAATATGATCATTCCGTACCCATCATCTGAAAATATTGAGATAATAGCAGCCAATCACATGCTGCTTTCATTTTCCTCAGGAATTTATGAAATCTAAGCAAAGTACGACAGGTCGCTATGGGAACGAGGCCTAGTCTCCATAATGGTTCTCAGCACTTAATATTATGACAGGATCGGATTTTCAGCGATTACGTGAGAACGGTCCATGAATACTCATCTAATCGGTTGTGTCACATAAGCCTAGGTTAGGTAACCCGTTATGACCTTTTAGTCACCTAGTTAAAAAATCAGGTCAGCCAGGTGAGAGAGCAGTGTGTCAATAGCCTACAGATTACTGATCTATAACGCCCAGGAGTCAGGGGTGAAATCACCCCGTCAACCTGTTTTCACACGGTCTCGCAAATACAACTCGATGTTCCTGTGCATCAGCCAGATCAGGCATCATCATTTACGTTGCCAAGACATTTACCTCACGGAGCGGTCTAGATCTCTACTAGAGAATAATATGAGGCACAATAAAATTTGACAAGACATTGTAGGATAGCGCGAACATCAATATCTTAAATTTCAGTGATCCACCCCACACCGGTTTTCTACTTGGGGGTCACCACAAGATCACGAAAACTCCAATTTTACCTAGTTAAGGAACAATCACATGGATGTTTCGATTTAGGCCGGGTGGGAGGAATTATTGAGTGCTTCAATTGTCAAATTGGATGGCTGGTGGAAGGGTTTCAATGATACATATAGATTTCCGCCATTTTGAAAATCAGTCTAAGACGCCTCCCCACGCTCGGTCGCGCAACATGCTGGTCATTGATGAAGGAAATCCCCCCTCAACTGGTAAAAAGATAATACATTTGGCGCCTGAGACTAAGAAATCTTTAAGAACATGCATAGTTTTCACACGAGCCAGAGTCTGCCTCACGTCTCAGGTAATAGGTCATTTTACGAGGGCAAGCCTACTGGCGGCGATTTACGACCAGATAATGATGGACGCGCCGCAATAAGAGACATGAGGCGCACATTAAAATTTCAGAGGTCTGCGTTACACGGTTATGATCATAGATACGCGGCGCCAGCTCTTGAAAAGCAAAGGCACCAGACCTGTGCTAATAATTCATGAACATCCATATGGCGGTGTATCACGTTAACGTGTGGTCGGCCGGGCGTGAGCATAGCACCCTAAGTGATCAAGAACCAGTGAGCACTTAAAGAGACAGTCACTAAAGTGAATGGTAGGTGCGGGGATGGGCCCATCAGCAATGTGACCTAAATTGCTCTTTCAAGGTTCTTCTTGATCTCGCTTTAATTCAAGGCCGTTGCCTTGTTATTCAAGAGCAGACGGAGGAACCAGTTGTTTGTAGAGGACTGGCATCACAATGGCTCCTCAAGTCGTTGCTACATTGTGCCAGGGTATTCAAGTGGCAAAGGCCGCGCCCCCTCTTAGGTCATCTTGAAGTGCGATGTGATTGTGACAAGTCTTATTAAGACTTTCTTAAAGAGCATGCAATTACATGTACTGGCAGCACTCTTAGAGGCCAGCAGCTGAAGCAGAAAATGGCAGCCAGTGCTTTTTTTTTGTCTTACGTTACTTTCAATTGTTAATAAGCTTGAAAAAAAATAAAAAAATAAATCTGCCAATAGGCACCATCAAATTAAAGAAACCAAGAACACCCAAAACTTCTCCAGTTTCATTTTCAGTTTCTGATGCAATTCAAGTGGGTGACGCAACCTCGTACCACTTTTACTCTTTAATGTTAACGTTGCAGTAAGGCCGAGGTTGTCCAATCGATATGTTGTTTCTCATTACCTCACATCACACTAACAGGAACAATCCACGTTAGGTGCACATCAAAGCACAATTGAAAGCCTAAAGCTCTCATCTGGAACCAGCTAAGAGACTGTACAACCATAATCTTCACAGGTGCTAAGCTCCTTAGAGGTGACACAAATGAAGGTCACAGTTGAAGGATGATGTATAATGTTTAGTCCATACTGGGTTTTTACATGTACAGATGACATTTCAGAAAGAACAAAGATCTTTCATGGTGTCAACTATGGCCACAAAATGTCAAATATGTACAACTTTACCGAATCGTGCATCCAACCCAGAGTTACGACAAACCCGTATTACACGTAAAACTATCCCTACACGATATGGATCTAAAGACATGACTGGCACAACCAGACGCGAAGAGGAGGGGAGGATCCTGCCGGTGGCGCCCCAACTTCTACCCAAAATCGCAAACCTCGTGACCAGGAAGAAATAAGCTTGTTGGAAACTACCAAGGTTGTTCAAACTATGGTGATGGATGATGGCCCCCACAATATTATATGGTGGGTCCAAAATATCGCAGGGCCACACTGGGCAGGTTAACTGTCCTTCGATGACTAGTTTTCCTCACACAATCGTCAAATCATGATTTATGCCACCATTTGACATCTACAGTGGGTCGCAAAACGGCTGCTTTAACATCATCAGTAGGGGTTGTTCATATGGTAAATTCGGGTGGGATTCAAATAGGTGGCCATGATGAATAATATAATGGTGTATGACCATTAGAAGAGTTCTACAAGCTTCATAGTTGGGTTCAACTGGCTTCAGTTTTTGAAAATATTGATTAGTTAAAGCTCGATATAGAGGTACAGTTCCCTCGTAGCAATAGTAAAACAGATCCCGACTATATCCTTCCCACGTTTTCAAACTAGTGGGCAATAATATGATAGTAAGCTGTAGTAATCAGATTTTTCGTCTTTTGTTTTTTTTTTTTTTTAGAAGAAAACAAATGTCGTGAAGAACTAGGCCAACAGCATCACAACGCGCGACATCCGAGAACAGAACGCTCCAAGAGACTGTACTGTGAAGGACACCACAGCAAAAACAAGCCGCTCGAGGAGAACGAGAACAGATTGGTCGCCAGATCCATTATGTGTCAACCGTTCAGTCACCAAGAATCACCAGACCTACTGCAGTCTGTACACAATGTAAATCATAGGCCTCCGGAGTCATACCCAGGCGGCAATGGGGGATTTCCTTTTTGTTAAAGGACAGCAATTATAAACATTTCACAACGGGCCCGGCCCGGGAAGCGAGACCAATGAAGTCAGTTGCGTTCGCACGTCAGGCGTCTCCGTATATATCACTTAATTCACATTCTCGATTACACAGTCTTACTATGAGGAACCTTGGGCCTAAGCAATGCAAGACTCCCACAGCAAGACTAAAAGTCTTCCCGCTTCCTCACTACAAAAGGATCTTACAAAAAAAAAAGAATACCAAAAAAAAAAAAAAATTTGATGATGACATAATACAATTTTCTTTTCCTCTAAACTACTGGACTAAAACGCATTTCCTGAAAACAGAGCAGAAGTTAAAACTTGGCATTCGGGACTACACTACCCCCCATGAAAAAAAAAAAAAAAAATTTTTAAAGTTCAACCATTTCAGCTTCGCGATTCCAGGAAATTAACCACAACAAATATACAAGAGAAAATTTTTAATTAATGTATTTACCCTTGAAGAAGTTTCTCACAGTCAACCGCCCATGGTATTTGACAAAAAATGCTGGACCTACTTCATTCACTTCTACAGGGCTGCCGGACTAGCAGATGCCTACATTGTGATATCTGGGGGTCCAAGTGGTTGAACCCTTTTAGTACACTTTATTAGTCTATTGTGAAAAATCCTGGGCAGGGGTACTGCCCGATGCAGCATACGCTGTAATTTCCGACTTCCAAACTTGGAAGTCGAGGGTCCAGGGACTTGTTTGGCCAACCACTGCTTCAGCATTGCTACAATGTTAAATAGTGGCAAACTGAGTGCAACCAAAAGCAGGTCCAGGTTGAAGAAGAACGTGCTGCACGTTTCTGCGGGTATCCAAGTCTCTAAAGGACAACCCAATGGAGAGAACAATTCTTGTGACGGGGAACACGATTTCGGCAAAAAAGAAAACACACCAGTGTTAAGTAGTCCAGGGCCCCGATAGGGTATCCAAAGAGAGAAGCAAGACGGTCACTCACCAGTACGTGAAAATTTATTGTAGCCGACTGGAGAGTAAAGAGGGCAGACACCACAAATACGTCGTTGTGGTGTGTCCGGCAACTCTCTACCGCTCCAGTCGGCTAAATAAATTTCACGTACTGGTGAGTGACGTCTGCTTCTTTCATTGGATTTTTGTCTTTCCTATATTGACCTTGCATCACTCGGAGCGCACACCAAGTGAAACTGAAGACTTAGCGTCTGTCAGGTGTACACAGTAGTTGGAAGAGACGTAGAGTGCCGCTATTCCCTTAGCTGTTGTCCCCGAATATAGGTGGTTGTGAAGTTTACCCACTGTTTCGAGAACTTGGAAGGTCTCCTGCTTTTTCGGGACCCTTCCGAATGTCCTACATTGATAAATTAGCAATATAATTGTCCTTGGTGTCTTCTACACAAGAGCACCAACATATATAGTTACCCGGTTTGAAAAAAAGACACAGTCCTATCAAGCTCAAACCAGGAAGGAAAGGATTGGATGAGGAAGGGATTAGGTAGAAACAACTCTATTGCGCAACATTGTACCATCGTTATCAATGTAGAGAGACCTCACCACAAATAAAAGTGAAACCTTAACTTAATGGTTACAAAAAAGTTCCTTCAGGATTGGCAGGAGTGTGACTGCAGGTTTTTCAAAGTCTAAAATGATGCCAAAACATAACTGGCAAGGGTTAGAAGAAAAAAAAAAAACCTCATTCCTGACGGCATAAATCCTCAGTAGACAAAACCGAAGCTGTCAATGTTTCAGCAGAGGTGATCTATGGTCGGTTCAGCTGCGGTCTAAGCAGATAGGAAGGAAGGTGCGGATCTTTCACAGAGATCAATGACCGCGCTGACCAGTGGGATTTATCAGGCGATCATAAGCAATTTACCGGCAATTAATGCAGTGCCAGTAAATGTATTAAAATAGACCAATCCGTGAGTATCCGAAAAAGCGGTTCCACTGCAGGAATCGAAGGGCTCACCCTCGAAAAAGTCAACAACGGGCCGAATATTCATTTTTTTGCCACGTTGTAGATACCAGTACAGTCTAAATCTTTACCAAAACTATGTTAGAGCAAGGTTCACATGAGGACACGTTGCCCGCCAAGAGAACAAGACTTCCCCCATTGTTACAGGCGGTTGTGGAGTCTTCTAAGGTTGTTACATATCCAAGTGTGAAAAATTGGAGAATTCAGAACTAAAAGGAAGATTATTACACATTTTTTTTTTTCTAAATTGGAAGTCAGACCTGGCCCATGACCAAAATGTGCCGTGTTCTCCCTAAGTGCTGGGATCCTATCCGGAGCTGCTCACGAACAAAGCGTAGAGGATTACATTACAATAGGTCGTACAGAGCTCTTGGCAGCGCGGAGCAGGGGTTAAGAGCGGAAAGTCTCGTAGAGGACAAAAGTATTCATTAGAGCCAAGTGAAATTAGACAGTAAGCACGTACAGTAGGTCAGGTCTTTAGAAGACGACTGACGGGAGGACTGCTCTATACCTTACTTAAGGATCGGTAAAAACACAAAAAAAAAAGCAATATAAACAAAAAATTTAAAAAAAAGCGTAAAAGCACAGAAATAAAATAGAAGTATAAAATCATTTTAAAAAGCAGAGTAAGAAAGGGAACGGGGAGAAGCAATTGGGGGGGGGGTGTAGAACAGCACAAATAATGGGGGGAGCGGGCACAAATTCTTCACAGAAGAAGAGCGGCACAAATGGGGGGAGGGGGCGGCAGAAGAAGAGCGGCATGAAGAGGGCGGCGCAGAGGAGGAGCGGCATGAAGAGGGCGGCGCAGAGGAGGAGCGGTATGAAGAGGGCAGCGCAGAGGAGGAGCGGCATGAATAGGGCAGCGCAGAGGAGGAGCGGCATGAATAGGGCAGCGCAGAGGAAGGAGCGCATGAATAGGGCAGCGCAGAGGAGAAGAGCGGCAAAGAATAGGGTCAGCGCAGCGACGCTGAGGAAGAGCGTCAAGAAATAGGGCAGCGCAGAGGAGGAGCGGCATGAATAGGGCAGCGCAGAGGAGGAGCGGCATGAATAGGGCAGCGCAGAGGAAGAGCGGCATGAATAGGGCAGCGCAGAGGAAGAGCGGCATGAATAAGGCGGCGCAGAGGAAGAGCGGCATGAATAGGGCGGCACAGAGGAAGAGCGGCATGAATAGGGCGGCGCAGAGGAAGAGGAACAAGAAGTAAAGGGAGGACGAGCAGAGGAAGAGGAATAACACCCAGAGGGTAAAAGAATAGGCAAAGAAACAGGATGTGGAAAAAGAAGCATGAGAAGAGGAGGAAAAGGAAGAGGAGAAAGGATCGGTTTGCAAGACGGCTAAATATCTACCATACAAACGAAAGTACTAACGCTGTACATCTTTCCCCATTTTCGAATGGGAGACTAGGGACTGGAGGGAAAATAAAAATTAATTACTCCATCAATTCACTGTGAGATACTTAAGAGGCCAAGCACCAAGCTGCCGGCATTGGGAGGGGATACAGTCACGTACACGGGACCACTGCCAATACAACATACCTTGACCAAAAGCTGGCAAGCAGCCGGAGTCACAGACCTAAAGCCTTGACCAATTGAGGCAGCGGTCCGCCAAGTACGTCGTGTTCTGTCCCCGTCAAGCTCACTTCCACTTCTAGACAATAGTTTCCACAAGGGACTGTGAAGTGGAACAATCTAATCTGTTTGCGGCTCGCGAAGCCAAATAGGCAAAGGACTCGTCGGGAATCGCAGGAAACAATCTGAAACCATTTCTCGAGAATAATTTCCAGTGCACCTGCTACCAGGGCACAGAAGCTGCCGGGTCTGTGATCAGTCATCAGAACGTGACTACTCGTAGTACAAAGATCAGAGGTGCTCAAGAGCTTCTGCTCAAAAAAAAGGTGAAGAGAAAAACCTTTTCGGGCTATTGACTACTGAAGTTGTCAATCTTTAGATGTTGTGAACGCTACTTGAAAACACTCGGACGTGGTTGGACTCCCCCCAAGTTCTGAAAATATAATGGAGCCCGATATAACACGGCACCACAAGCTTCAACTTGAGTTCCATTTGGAGTCAATAACGTAACAAGAAATGAAGACCCAAAAAGTTGGCGTTAAGACGCCAAGAATCACCTAGAACTTTACTGCTGCCTAGTGGCATTGTGCATACGCCACCAAACTTATGAAAATTAGATTTGTATATGGTATCGCAGGAGAACCCCATTGATTTAAAAAGAGAGGAGGTGAAAACCATGGGGCAGATATAACCCAACATCCATATTAATAAGGGAAATGGCGTTGCCCTCAAACATATTGGATAACTTCTAGTCCATTTTTGGAAATTCCCCCAAGTTGGAGTGGCCCATAACTGGCCAGTTTGTCCACCTTGATTTCACATTGCTTAAAGAGGTTTTTTAAGGAATTCTTGGATCCGGGGAAAGAGCAGAATCTTAAAGGGCACCTGAATCTTAAATCTGCCCACGCGTCACGCCAGTTCTCATGTTCTTAACTACATCTGTGGTCTTGAGTCGTCAATTTTGACATCAGAGTCTGGTCTGTGAAGGCCTTGACCTGAAGCGTTGCCCATGACCCGATGGCACCTGTAACCACCTACAGGAGTTAAAGTACCAACATGACGTGGAAACTGGAAGGCAAGGAGCAAGGCAAGTACACGCTTTTTTTTTTATTTTGTTACATTTGTGGCCTCCAGGGTTTTTCCCAGGAATTCGAAAGAGAAACTTTCACCACCTCATCAACTCCTAACAGGTGGTAATCCACCAATTCTGGTCTAGTTGGGAACTTTCTTTCTACTTCCTTAACCAAGGTCATCATTTACAGATCTCTAATGTCAAATGGGTGGAGCCAGGCTGTCAGATCCGGCGCAGCAGCACCTACCTCAAAGTAGAGTACTTAGTTTCAATACCGTATATGCCAATTAAGTACTCTACTTTCAGGTACGTGCGGCTGCGCCGGATCTGACAGCCTAGCTCCACCCATTTGACATTAGAGAGCTACCATAGTTTCAACACCGTATACGCTAATTATGGTAGCGCTCTACTGTCAAATGGGTGGTCTTTGACAAGTACAGACAGCCCTGCCAATTCAGAAACAATGGGGGACTACTGGGGGAATTGGCGGATCATTGCCTATTAAAAGGGGTTGTCTGAGATTATAAAAAAAATTTAAAGGTGGCCTGAGCTGGGGGTGTACAAAAAAAAAAAAAAATAAGCCTGTACTTCCCTTTTCTGACACTTTTGGCGCCCCGAACCGCCATTTGTGAGTGCCGGAATAATTAAATAGTACAGTCCTCCCCGAGACCATTGCTAGATAGGTTTTGTGTTTATAATCTCGGACAACCCCTTTAAAGTTAGTGGGGTTGGTGAAAAGTTCTCTTTAAAGATGGGGATGGTTCTAGTCCCAGATGGAGGGTCTCGGGAAGGATGATGATTCCTCATTACTTTCCCCATGTATCGCAACGTTCCCAAATGACTCCGCACTTGAATCCCGACACCAATCAGCAGAAATTAGACACTCGCTTAAGCAAATGATGGAAAGGAAAAAAAAAAAAAAAATTCACTAATGAGACGACATCATCATCATCAATCTGCAAAGGGAAAATTGATGCAGAAAAAAAAAAAATGATAAAATTGAAATGTTCGGCGGCAGGTGGGACATTATGTAAGAGCACAACTGCTGCGAGATGTAATTTCGCGAGAGCACTAAATATTTACACAGCAATTGATTCCGAGTGTCGCTTACGTCGACAATCAATGCGGATACACACGCCGCAACCGCCGCACATGAGACTCCCTGATTAGTGACTGATCGCACGGCAGCGCTACAACACCGGAGGGATCTCTCCTCCCGCTCCTATCCCGCACAGGTACAATACAGAGAGTTCTTTCTCATCGGGATATGACGGAACTAAATTTCCTTTACTATTAGCAAAACCACTACCCCGAAATGTGGTAAATCTAGTAAATTGTTCCCTGAGGACCTCTACCAAATGTCTTTGGTCCGATATCCAGTATTCCATACGACCAGCTGGGCTACCATCCCTACGCTAGGGCAGCGCAGAGGAGGAGCGGCATGAATAGGGCAGCGCAGAGGAAGAGCGGCATGAATAAGGCGGCGCAGAGGAAGAGCGGCATGAATAAGGCGGCGCAGAGGAAGAGCGGCATGAATAGGGCGGCGCAGAGGAAGAGCGGCATGAATAGGGCGGCACAGAGGAAGAGCGGCATGAATAGGGCGGCGCAGAGGAAGAGGAACAAGAAGTAGAAGAAGGAGGACGAGCAGAGGAAGAGGAATAACACCCAGAGGGTGAAAGAATAGGCAAAGAAACAGGATGTGGAAAAAGAAGCATGAGAAGAGGAGGAAAAGGAAGAGGAGAAAGGATCGGTTTGCAAGACGGCTAAATATCTACCATACAAACGAAAGTACTAACGCTGTACATCTTTCCCCATTTTCGAATGGGAGACTAGGGACTGGAGGGAAAATAAAAATTAATTACTCCATCAATTCACTGTGAGATACTTAAGAGGCCAAGCACCAAGCTGCCGGCATTGGGAGGGGATACAGTCACGTACACGGGACCACTGCCAATACAACATACCTTGACCAAAAGCTGGCAAGCAGCCGGAGTCACAGACCTAAAGCCTTGACCAATTGAGGCAGCGGTCCGCCAAGTACGTCGTGTTCTGTCCCCGTCAAGCTCACTTCCACTTCTAGACAATAGTTTCCACAAGGGACTGTGAAGTGGAACAATCTAATCTGTTTGCGGCTCGCGAAGCCAAATAGGCAAAGGACTCGTCGGGAATCGCAGGAAACAATCTGAAACCATTTCTCGAGAATAATTTCCAGTGCACCTGCTACCAGGGCACAGAAGCTGCCGGGTCTGTGATCAGTCATCAGAACGTGACTACTCGTAGTACAAAGATCAGAGGTGCTCAAGAGCTTCTGCTCAAAAAAAAGGTGAAGAGAAAAACCTTTTCGGGCTATTGACTACTGAAGTTGTCAATCTTTAGATGTTGTGAACGCTACTTGAAAACACTCGGACGTGGTTGGACTCCCCCCAAGTTCTGAAAATATAATGGAGCCCGATATAACACGGCACCACAAGCTTCAACTTGAGTTCCATTTGGAGTCAATAACGTAACAAGAAATGAAGACCCAAAAAGTTGGCGTTAAGACGCCAAGAATCACCTAGAACTTTACTGCTGCCTAGTGGCATTGTGCATACGCCACCAAACTTATGAAAATTAGATTTGTATATGGTATCGCAGGAGAACCCCATTGATTTAAAAAGAGAGGAGGTGAAAACCATGGGGCAGATATAACCCAACATCCATATTAATAAGGGAAATGGCGTTGCCCTCAAACATATTGGATAACTTCTAGTCCATTTTTGGAAATTCCCCCAAGTTGGAGTGGCCCATAACTGGCCAGTTTGTCCACCTTGATTTCACATTGCTTAAAGAGGTTTTTTAAGGAATTCTTGGATCCGGGGAAAGAGCAGAATCTTAAAGGGCACCTGAATCTTAAATCTGCCCACGCGTCACGCCAGTTCTCATGTTCTTAACTACATCTGTGGTCTTGAGTCGTCAATTTTGACATCAGAGTCTGGTCTGTGAAGGCCTTGACCTGAAGCGTTGCCCATGACCCGATGGCACCTGTAACCACCTACAGGAGTTAAAGTACCAACATGACGTGGAAACTGGAAGGCAAGGAGCAAGGCAAGTACACGCTTTTTTTTTTATTTTGTTACATTTGTGGCCTCCAGGGTTTTTCCCAGGAATTCGAAAGAGAAACTTTCACCACCTCATCAACTCCTAACAGGTGGTAATCCACCAATTCTGGTCTAGTTGGGAACTTTCTTTCTACTTCCTTAACCAAGGTCATCATTTACAGATCTCTAATGTCAAATGGGTGGAGCCAGGCTGTCAGATCCGGCGCAGCAGCACCTACCTCAAAGTAGAGTACTTAGTTTCAATACCGTATATGCCAATTAAGTACTCTACTTTCAGGTACGTGCGGCTGCGCCGGATCTGACAGCCTAGCTCCACCCATTTGACATTAGAGAGCTACCATAGTTTCAACACCGTATACGCTAATTATGGTAGCGCTCTACTGTCAAATGGGTGGTCTTTGACAAGTACAGACAGCCCTGCCAATTCAGAAACAATGGGGGACTACTGGGGGAATTGGCGGATCATTGCCTATTAAAAGGGGTTGTCTGAGATTATAAAAAAAATTTAAAGGTGGCCTGAGCTGGGGGTGTACAAAAAAAAAAAAAAATAAGCCTGTACTTCCCTTTTCTGACACTTTTGGCGCCCCGAACCGCCATTTGTGAGTGCCGGAATAATTAAATAGTACAGTCCTCCCCGAGACCATTGCTAGATAGGTTTTGTGTTTATAATCTCGGACAACCCCTTTAAAGTTAGTGGGGTTGGTGAAAAGTTCTCTTTAAAGATGGGGATGGTTCTAGTCCCAGATGGAGGGTCTCGGGAAGGATGATGATTCCTCATTACTTTCCCCATGTATCGCAACGTTCCCAAATGACTCCGCACTTGAATCCCGACACCAATCAGCAGAAATTAGACACTCGCTTAAGCAAATGATGGAAAGGAAAAAAAAAAAAAAAATTCACTAATGAGACGACATCATCATCATCAATCTGCAAAGGGAAAATTGATGCAGAAAAAAAAAAAATGATAAAATTGAAATGTTCGGCGGCAGGTGGGACATTATGTAAGAGCACAACTGCTGCGAGATGTAATTTCGCGAGAGCACTAAATATTTACACAGCAATTGATTCCGAGTGTCGCTTACGTCGACAATCAATGCGGATACACACGCCGCAACCGCCGCACATGAGACTCCCTGATTAGTGACTGATCGCACGGCAGCGCTACAACACCGGAGGGATCTCTCCTCCCGCTCCTATCCCGCACAGGTACAATACAGAGAGTTCTTTCTCATCGGGATATGACGGAACTAAATTTCCTTTACTATTAGCAAAACCACTACCCCGAAATGTGGTAAATCTAGTAAATTGTTCCCTGAGGACCTCTACCAAATGTCTTTGGTCCGATATCCAGTATTCCATACGACCAGCTGGGCTACCATCCCTACGCAGCGGCATGAATAGGGCAGCGCAGAGGAGGAGCGGCATGAATAGGGCGGCGCAGAGGAAGAGCGGCATGAATAGGGCGGCACAGAGGAAGAGCGGCATGAATAGGGCGGCGCAGAGGAAGAGGAACAAGAAGTAGAAGAAGGAGGACGAGCAGAGGAAGAGGAATAACACCCAGAGGGTGAAAGAATAGGCAAAGAAACAGGATGTGGAAAAAGAAGCATGAGAAGAGGAGGAAAAGGAAGAGGGGAAAGGATCGGTTTGCAAGACGGCTAAATATCTACCATACAAACGAAAATACTAACCCAGTACATCTTCCCCATTTTCGAATTTAAGACTAGGGACTGGAGGGAAAATAAAAATTAATTACTCCATCAATTCACTGTGAGATACTTAAGAGGCCAAGCACCAAGCTGCCGGCATTGGGAGGGGACACAGTCACGTACACGGGACCACTGCCAACACAACATACCTTGACCAAAAGCTGGCAAGCAGCCGGAGTCACAGACCTAAAGCCTTGACCAATTGAGGCAGGGGTCCGCCAAGTACGTCGTGTTCTGTCCCCGTCAAGCTCACTTCCACTTCTAGACAATAGTTTCCACAAGGGACTGTGAAGTGGAACAATCTAATCTGTTTGCGGCTCGCGAAGCCAAATAGGCAAAGGACTCGTCGGGAATCGCAGGAAACAATCTGAAACCATTTCTCGAGAATAATTTCCAGTGCACCTGCTACCAGGGCACAGAAGCTGCCGGGTCTGTGATCAGTCATCAGAACGTGACTACTCGTAGTACAAAGATCAGAGGTGCTCAAGAGCTTCTGCTCAAAAAAAAGGTGAAGAGAAAAACCTTTTCGGGCTATTGACTACTGAAGTTGTCAATCTTTAGATGTTGTGAACGCTACTTGAAAACACTCGGACGTGGTTGGACTCCCCCCAAGTTCTGAAAATATAATGGAGCTCGATATAACACGGCACCACAAGCATCAACTTGAGTTCCATTTGGAGTCAATAACGTAACAAGAAATGAAGACCCAAAAAGTTGGCGTTAAGACACCAAGAATCACCTAGAACTTTACTGCTGCCTAGTGGCATTGTGCATACACCACTAAACTTATGAAAATTAGATTTGTATATGGTATCGCAGGAGAACCCCATTGATTTAAAAAGAGAGGAGGTGAAAACCATGGGGCAGATATAACCCAACATCCATATTAATAAGGGAAATGGCGTTGCCCTCAAACATATTGGATAACTTCTAGTCCATTTTTGGAAATTCCCCCAAGTTGGAGTGGCCCATAACTGGCCAGTTTGTCCACCTTGATTTCACATTGCTTAAAGAGGTTTTTTAAGGAATTCTTGGATCCGGGGAAAGAGCAGAATCTTAAAGGGCACCTGAATCTTAAATCTGCCCTTGCGTCATGCCAGTTTTCATGTTCTTAGCTACATCTGCGGCCTCCTTGGATCTTGAGTCGTCAATTTTGACATCAGAGTCTGGTCTGTGAAGGCCTTGACCTGAAGCGTTGCCCATGACCCGATGGCACCTGTAACCACCTACAGGAGTTAAAGTACCAACATGACGTGGAAACTGGAAGTCTGAGCAAGGCAAGTACACGCTTTTTTAGGTTTTGTTACATTTCTGGCCTCCAGGGTTTTTCCCAGGAATTCGAAAGAGAAACTTTCACCACCTCATCAACTCCTAACAGGTGGTAATCCACCAATTCTGGTCTAGATGGGAACTTTCTTTCTACTTCCTTAACCAAGGTCATCATTTACAGATCTCTAATGTCAAATGGGTGGAGCCAGGCTGTCAGATCCGGCGCAGCAGCACCTACCTCAAAGTAGAGTACTTAGTTTCAATACCGTATATGCCAATTAAGTACTCTACTTTCAGGTACGTGCGGCTGCGCCGGATCTGACAGCCTAGCTCCACCCATTTGACATTAGAGAGCTACCATAGTTTCAACACCGTATACGCTAATTATGGTAGCGCTCTACTGTCAAATGGGTGGTCTTTGACAAGTACAGACAGCCCTGCCAACTACTGGGGGACTACTGGGGGAATTGGCGGATCATTGCCTATTAAAAGGGGTTGTCTGAGATTATAAAAAAAATTTAAAGGTGGCCTGAGCTGGGGGTGTACAAAAAAAAAAAAAAATAAGCCTGTACTTCCCTTTTCTGACACTTTTGGCGCCCCGAACCGCCATTTGTGAGTGCCGGAATAATTAAATAGTACAGTCCTCCCCGAGACCATTGCTAGATAGGTTTTGTGTTTATAATCTCGGACAACCCCTTTAAAGTTAGTGGGGTTGGTGAAAAGTTCTCTTTAAAGATGGGGATGGTTCTAGTCCCAGATGGAGGGTCTCGGGAAGGATGATGATTCCTCATTACTTTCCCCATGTATCGCAACGTTCCCAAATGACTCCGCACTTGAATCCCGACACCAATCAGCAGAAATTAGACACTCGCTTAAGCAAATGATGGAAAGGAAAAAAAAAAAAAAAATTCACTAATGAGACGACATCATCATCATCAATCTGCAAAGGGAAAATTGATGCAGAAAAAAAAAAAATGATAAAATTGAAATGTTCGGCGGCAGGTGGGACATTATGTAAGAGCACAACTGCTGCGAGATGTAATTTCGCGAGAGCACTAAATATTTACACAGCAATTGATTCCGAGTGTCGCTTACGTCGACAATCAATGCGGATACACACGCCGCAACCGCCGCACATGAGACTCCCTGATTAGTGACTGATCGCACGGCAGCGCTACAACACCGGAGGGATCTCTCCTCCCGCTCCTATCCCGCACAGGTACAATACGGAGAGTTCCTTCTCATCGGGATATGACGGAACTAAATTTCCTTTACTATTAGCAAAACCACTACCCCGAAAGGGGGTAAATCTAGTAAATTGTTCCCTGAGGACCTCTACCAAATGTCTTTGGTCCGATATCCAGTATTCCATACGACCAGCTGGGCTACCATCCCTACGCGATAGGGAAGGAAGGTGGCTGGGAATCTTAACAGAGATCAATGACCGCGCTGACCGTGGATTTTATCAGGCGATTCATAAGCAATTTACGGCAATTAATGCAGTGCAGTAAAAATGTATTAAAAATAGACCAACCGTGAGATCACGAATACCGGTCCACTGCCGGAATCGAAGGGCTCACCCTCTCGAAAAGTCAACAACGACCGAAATTCATTATTTTTTTCACGTTTCTGTAGATACCAGTACAGTCTAAATTTTACCTAAACTCATGTTAGAGCAAGGTTCCAATGAGGACACGTTGCCCGCCAAGAAAAAGACTTCCCCCATTGTTTACAGGCGGTGTGGAGTCTTCTAAGGTTGCTACATATCCAAGTGTGAAAAATGGAGAATTCAGAAACTAAAAGGAAGTATACAAATTTTTTTGGAGAAGTCAGACCTTGGCCATGACCAAAAGTGCCGTGTTCTCCCTAAGGTGCTGGGATCCTAGCCTGAGCTGCTCACGGACAAAGCGTAGGGATTACATTACAATAGGTCGTACAGGGCTCTGGCAGCGCCGGAGCAGGGGTTAAGAGCCGGAAAGTCTCGTAGAGGACAAACCTATTCATTAGAGCCAAGGAAATTAGACATAAGCAACGTACAGTAGGTCAGGTCTTTAGAGACGACTGACGGGAGGATGCTCTATACATTACTAAGGATCGGTTAGCACAAAAAAGCAAAGATGATAGATCCATTTAAAATTGTGGCATTAGTAACAAACATGTACGAGTTTAGTGAGCCGCCATGACAGGAACAGCCTTCGAAAGTTGAATGCCGGAGAGGGGCCGTCCAAATCCACAACAAATAAAGACAGACATGAGAGAATTTATTTTGCTTTTTTTTAGCGTAAAGCACAGAAAAAATAGCAAGTATATAATCATATAAAAAGCTGAGAGGAAGGGAACGGTGAAGAAGAAAATGGGGGGCAGTAGTGGCACAATAAAGGGGGGGGGGGCGGCAGACAGAAGAAGAGAGGCAACGAATGGGAGGGAGGGGGCGGCAGAAGAAGAGAGGACGAATGGGGGGGGCACAGAAGAAGAGCGGCACGAATGGGGGGGCCAGAGCAGAGGAAGGAGCGGGCAGAATAGGGCAGCGCAGAGGGAGAGGAGGAGCGGCCAGAATAGGGCAGCGCAGAGGAGGAGCGGCAAGAATAGGGCAGCGCACAGAAGGAGCGGCATGATAGGGCAGGCAGAGGAAGAGCGGCAGGAATAAGGGCGCGCAAGAGGAAAGAGCGGCATGAATAAGGCGGCGCGAGGAAAGAGCGGCATGAATAGGGCGGCCGCAGAGGAAGGCGGCATAGAATAGGGGCGCACAGAGGAGAGCGGCATGAATAGGGGGGCGCAGGGAAGAGGAACAAGAAGTAAAGGAGGAGCGAGCAGAGGAAGGGAATACAGCCAGAGGGTGTGAAAGAATAGGCAAAGAAACAGGATGTGGAAAAAAGAAGCATGAGAGAGGAGGAAAAGGAAGAGGAGAAAGGATCGGTTTGCAAGAAGGCTAAATATCTACATACAAACGAAAGTACTAACCCGTGTACATCTTCCCCATTTTCGAAAGGGAGACTAGGGACTGGAGGGAAAATAAAAATTAATTACTCCATCAATTCACTGTGAGATACTTAAGAGCCAGCACCAAGCTGCCGGCATTGGGAGGGGATACAGTCAAGTACACGGGACCACTGCCAATACACATACCTTGACCAAAAGCTGGCAAGCAGCCGGAGTCACAGACCTAAAGCCTTGACCAATTGAGGCAGCGTCCGCCAAGTACGTCGTGTTCTGTCCCCGTCAAGCTCACTTCCACTTCTAGACAATAGTTTCCACAAGGGACTGTGAAGTGGAACAATCTAATCTGTGCGGCTCGCGAAGCCAAATAGGCAAAGGACTCGTCGGGAATCGCAGGAAACAATCTGAAACCATTTCTCGAGAATAATTTCCAGTGCACCTGTACCAGGGCACAGAAGCTGCCGGGTCGTGATCAGTCATCAGAACGTGACTACTCGTAGTACAAGATCAGAGGTGCTCAAGAGCTTCTGCTCCAAAAAGGTGAAGAGAAAAACCTTTCCGGGCTTGACTACTGAAGTTGTCAATCTTTAGATGTTGTGAACGCTACTTGAAAACACTCGGACGTGGTTGGACTCCCCCCAAGTTCGAAAATATAATGGAGCCCGATATAACACGGCACCACAAGCTTCAACTTGAGTTCCATTTGGAGTCAATAACGTAACAAGAAATGAAGACCCAAAAGTTGGCTTTAGACGCCAAGAATCACCTAGAACTTTACTGCTGCCTAGTGGCATTGTGCATACGCCACCAAACTTATGAAAATTAGATTGTGTATATGGGATCGCAGGAGAACCCCATTGATTTAAAAGAGAGGAGGTGAAAACCATGGGGCAGATATAACCCAACATCCATATAAAGGGAAATGGCGTTGCCCTCAAACATATTGGATAACTTCTAGTCCATTTTGGAAATTCCCCCAAGTTGGAGTGGCCCATAACTGGCCAGTTTGTCCACCTTGATTTCACATTGCTTAAAGAGGTTTTTTTAAGGAATTCTTGGATCCGGGGAAAGAGCAAGAGACAGAATCTTAAAGGGCACCTGAATCTTAAATCTGCCCACGGTCACGCCAGTTTTCATGTCTTAACTACATCTGTGGTCTTGAGTCGTCAATTTTGACATCAGAGTCTGGTCTGTGAAGGCCTTGACCTGAAGCGTTGCCCATGACCCGATGGCACCGTAACCACCTACAGGAGTTAAAGTACCAACATGACGTGGAAACATGGAAGGCAAGGAGCAAGGCAAGTACACGCTTTTTTTTTAGTTGTACATTTTGGCCTCCAGGGTTTTTCCAGGAATTCGAAAGAGAAACTTTCACCACCTCAATCAACTCCTAACAGGTGGTAATCCACCAATTCTGGTCTAGTTGGGAACTTTCTCACTTCTTAACCAAGGTCATCATTTACGATCTCTAATGTCAAATGGGTGGAGCCAGGTAGTCCGATCGCAGCAGCACCTACCTGCAAAGTAGAGTACTTAGTTTCAATACCGTATATGCCAATTAAAGTACTCTACTTTCAGGTACGTGCGGCTGCGCCGGATTCTGACAGCTAGCTCCACCCATTTGACATTAGGAGTACCATAGTTTCAACACCGTATACGCTAATTATGGTAGCGCTCTACTGTCAAATGGGTGGTTTGACAAGTACAGACAGCCCTGCCAATCGAAAAATGGGGATACTGGGGGAATTGGCGGGATCATTGCCTATTAAAGGGGTTGTCTGAGATTATAAAAAAAATTTAAAGGTGGCCTGAGCTGGGGGTGTACAAAAAAAAAAAAATAAGCTGGTACTTCCCTTTTCTGACACTTTTGGCGCCCCGAACCGCATTTGTGAGTGCCGGAATAATTAAATAGTACAGTCCTCCCCGAGACCATTGCTAGATAGGTTTGTGTTTATAATCTGGACAACCCCTTTAAAGTAGTGGGGTTGGTGAAAAGTTCTCTTTAAAGATGGGGATGGTCTAGTCCAGATGAGGGTCTCGGGAGGATGATGATTCCTCATACTTCCCCATGTATCGCAACGTTCCAAATGACTCCGCACTTGAATCCGACACCAATCAGAGAATTAGACACGCGCTTAAGCAAATGATGGAAAGAAAAAAAAAAAAAAAATTCAAAATGAGACGACATCATCATCAATCTGCAAAGGGAAAATTGATGCAGAAAAAAAAAAAAGTATAAAATGAAATGTTCGGCGGCAGTAGGTGGGACATTATGTAAGAGCACAAACTGCTGCGAGAGTAATTTCATTTTGCGAGAGCACTAAATATTTACACAGCAATTGATTCCGAGTGTGCTTACGGCGACAATCAATGCGGATACACACGCCGCAACCGCCCCCTGACGACCCCTGATTAGTGACGATCGCACGGCAGCGCTAACAAAACCGGAGGGATCTCTCCTCCCGCTCCTATCCGCACAGGACAATACAGAGAGTTCTTCTCATCGGATATACGGAACTAAATTTCCTCTATCATAGCAAACCCACACCCGAAATGTGGTAATCTAGTAAATTGTTCCCTGGAGGACCTATACCAAATGTCTTTGGTCCGATATCCAGTATTCCATACGACCAGCTGGGCTACCACCCTAGCGTGATGTATAATCATGTATGTACACAGTGACTGCACCAGCAGCAGAATAGGGAGTGCAGCTGGAGTTAATACAGATGTAACTCAGGATCAGTACAGGATAATAATGTCATGTATGTACAGTGACTGACCAGACAGCAGATAGTGAGTGCAGCTCTGGAGTATAACAGGATGTAACTCAGGATCAGTACAAGGATAAGTAATGTCATGTATGTACACAGTGACTGCACAAGCAGCAGAATAGTGAGTGCAGCTCTGGAGGTATAATACAGGATGTAATCAGGATCAGTACAGGATAAGTAATGTATGTATGTCGACACAGTGACTGCCACCAGCAGCAGAATAGTGAGTGCAGCTCTGGAGTATTACAGGATGTAACTCAGGATCAGTACCGGATAAGTAAGTCATGAGTCCAGTGACCTGCACCAGCAGCAGAATAGTGAGTGCAGCTCTGGAGTATAATACAGGATGTAACTCAGGATCGTACAGGATAAGTAGTGTCATGTATGTACACAGTGACTGCACCGCAGCCGAATAGTGAGTGCAGCTCTGGAGTATAATACAGGATGTAACGCAGGATCAGTACAGGATAAGTAATGTCTTGGATGTACACAGTGGTGCACCAGCAGCAGAATAGTGAGTGCAGCTCTGGGTATAATACAGGATGTAACTCAGGATCAGTACAGGATAAGTAATGTCATGTTGTACACAGTGACTGCACCAGCAGCAGAATAGTGAGTGCAGCTCTGGAGTATAATACAGGATGTAACTCAGGATCAGCACAGGTAAAGAATGTCCTGTATGTCCAACGTGACTGCACCAGCAGCAGTAGTGAGTGCAGCTCTGGAGTATAATTCAGGATGTAACTCAGGATCAGTACAGGATAAGTTATGTATGTATGTACACAGTGACTGCACTAGCAGCAGAATAGTGAGTGCAGTCTGGGGTATAATACAGGATGTTAACTCAGGATCAGTACAGGATAAGTAATGTCATGTATGTATACAGTGACTGCACCAGCAGCAGAATAGTGAGTGCAGCTCTGGGGTATAATACAGGATGTAACTCAGGATCAGTACAGGATAAGTAGTATGTATATACAACAGTGACTGCCACAGCAGCAGAATAGTGAGTGCAGCTCTGGAGTATAATACAGGATGTAACTCTAGGATCAGTCAGGATAAGTAATGTCATGTATGTACACAGTGACTGCACCAGCAGCAGAATAGTGAGTGCAGCTGCAGTATAATACAGGATGTAATCAGGATCAGTACGGATAAGTAATGTCATGTATGATACAGTGATGCACCAGCAGCAGAATAGTGAGTGCAGCTCTGGGGATTAATACAGGAGTAACTCAGGATCAGTACAGGATAAGTAATGTCATGTATTACACAGTGACTGCACCAGCAGCAGAATAGTGTGCAGCTTCGGAGTATAATCAGGATGTAACTCACGTCAGTACAGGATAAGTAATTGTCATGTATGTACACAGTGACTGCACCAGCAGCGAATAGTGGTGCAGCTCTGGGGTATAATACAGGATGTAATCAGGATCAGTTACAGGATAAGTAATGTATGTATGTACACAGTGGACTGCACCAGCAGCAGAATAGTGAGTGCAGCTCTGGAGTATAATACAGGATGTAACTCAGGATCAGTACAGGATAAGTAATGTCATGTATGTACACAGTGACTGCACCAGCAGCAGATAGTGAGTGCAGCTCTGGAGTATAATAGGATGTAACTCAGGATCAGTACAGGATAAGTAATGTCAGGTATGTACACAGTGATGCATAGCAGCAGAATAGTGAGTGCAGCTCTGGGGTATAATACTGGATGTAACTCACGATCAGTACAGGATAAGTAATGTCATGTTGTACACAGTGACTGACCCAGCAGCAGAATAGTGATGCAGCTCTGGAGTATAATACAGGATGTACTCAGGATCAGTACAGGATAAGTAATGTCATGTTGTACACAGTGAACTGCACCTGCAGCAGAATAGTGAGTGCAGCTCTGGGGTATAATACAGGATGTAACTCAGGATCAGTACAGGATAAGTAATGTCATGTATGTACACAGTGAATGCACCAGCAGCAGAATAGTGAGTGCAGCTCTGGAGTAATACGGTGAACTCAGGATCAGTACAGGATATAGAATGTCATGTATGGACACAGTGACTGCACCAGCAGCAGAATAGTGAGTGCAGTCTGGAGTATAATACCGGATGGAACTCAGGATCAGTACAGGATAGTAATGTCATGTATGTACACAGTGACTGCACCAGCAGCAGAATAGTGAGTGCAGCTCTGGGTATATACAGGATGTAACTCAGGATCAGTACAGGATAAGTAATGTCATGTATGTACACAGTGACTGCACCAGCAGCAGAATAGTGAGTGCAGCTCTGGAGTATAATACAGGATGTAACTCAGGATCAGTACAGGATAAGTAATGTCATGTATGTACACAGTGACTGCACCAGCAGCAGAATAGTGAGTGCAGCTCGGAGTATAATACAGAGTAACTCAGGACTACAGGATAAGTAATGTCATGTATGTCACAGTGACTGCACCAGCAGCGGAATAGTGAGTGCAGCTCTGGAGTAAATACAGGATGTAACTCAGGATCAGTACAGGATAAGTAATGTCATGTATGTACACAGTGAATGCACCAGCAGCAGAATAGTGAGTGCAGCTCTGGAGTATAATACAGGATGTAACTCAGGATCAGTACAGGATAAGTAATGTCATGTATGTACACAGTGACTGCACCAGCAGCAGAATAGTGAGTGCAGCTCTGGAGTACAATACACTACAGGATAAGTAATTCTGTACACCGTGACCATCTTCAATGCAAAGACTTGAAATTTATTTATTGTAGACAATGGACAATCCGTACCCTATTCAGAGATTGAAGTTTTCCAAAGAACTTTTTTTTTTATTTTTTATTTTTTTGACGGACAATAGGGAGATGGTGTAATTCTACGGATCAACTGACGCCCGGATTATCCCCTTTCTGCGACATCAAAGGGAGCCCGTTATCTCTTCGGCACACAAGACGATGATCACAATACCTTCATGGATACCCAGGGCTACTAGCCATTCCCCAAAAAAATAAAAAGGGTTCATTTTCTTCGTCTGAGGGGGCAAGATAAGGATGAACAACTATACGGTGAACGGTAGGGTGCAACTAAACGTACAGAACATTCGGAATTTCTTTGTTTCTTAGGATAATATCAGATCGGGGTGGAGGTCCATAAACCAGGACCCCTTTGGATCAGTTGTCGGAAGTAGTCACAGCGCTCTTTCTTCTCATGGACCTTTGGTGTCGTGACTGAAGTGAAGGACGATCTCAGTGAAGGACCTTCCTCGTCAGCTGATCACTGGAAGGTCCTCACGTACGGATCAGTTTGTACAGGCAGGACCAGCCCTTACTTCACCTATTACCACCGAGGATAAAACGCATTGCTGAACAATGGATTAGCAATATCGTGAAAATGTTCCCGTCCTCCTCCGGTCCCACCATCTATCATCCCTCTCCCTGGCACCGTCGGCACGCACCATAAAGCCTTATCATCAAAATCCACTTTTTTTTGGTCTTAAATCAGAAACGCTGGCAATGATCGGGTGCAGAGTCAATATCACATCTGAAAGAGCGAGAAAACTTCCCGTCACAGCAGAACGATTCTGGAGCCAAAGCACCGGAGCAGACGATGCAAAATACGCTACCGGGCTCCGACGTAACTGAATACATTATAATCCATACAAAGAGGGAAACCAAGGTCTTGTAGAAGCGCAGGAGACTGATGTGTTGGGTGCTATAGGATATTGACCGCTTCTCCAAGACATAGTAGCATTGGGTAAGTTGGGTTTGCCAATGGATACTCTTAAAATCTTCCAGGAAGTGGAACTTCTCAAGGAAGCCCGTTCAGAGAAGATGCATCTCCACCAAGTTGCCCTGGAGAGGCTGAAGGCAACCAACGAGAAACAAAGACACCCCAGCCCATCACCAGAGGCAATTGGCCACCACAAACCATGATACACGACTGGCTCCTGCAAGACACACCTGCCCAATCACTCGGAATAAAAATGTCAACAGTTAGATGCGGTGGAGATGGGATTCCACAAACCAAACCAACCACCACTATAGACTTCCCAAAGACACACTGGCCCAATACCATAGGCGAGTTGGTCAAACGTAAGACACCAGCCAGCTTCCAGAGGTTAACTGGTTCTAGCAGCCCACATTGACCTGCCAAAAGAGAAAACTGTCTCCCCAAAAACACACCAGCCCATTACTAGAGGCAACTGCCCCGCTCAAGCCACACCAAATCTGCCACAAGAAACGACTGGCTCTGCAAGAAACATCTGCCTACAAAGGTATATCTCCCTCACAAAATAATAAAGCCAAACACGAGAGGCAACTGGTCTCCACAACCCTCACCAACCTGCCACAACTCCACCCAAGAAACACTGGCCCATCACCACAGGGAATAGGCTTCTATAAGTCAAGCCAACTACCACAAGAGGAAACTGGCTCCTCCAAGACACTCCGGACCATCACTACACGTAATTGGCCTCCAAAAGCCAAGCCAACTGCCAAGAGAGGTGACCGGATCCCCAAAGACACCCCATCCCAGCACCAGAGGTTAGTTGCTCACACATAACATGCTGGCCCACCATTGGCTCCCTCCAGACACACCATGCAAATCACGATAGTCATTTGACCCCACAAGGCACAGCCACCTGCCTCGATTGACGAAAGTCCCTCACAAAGTAAACCAGACAACCACTAGAGGCGAGTGGCCTCCACAAGCCAAGCCAACCGCGGCAAGAGATGACTGGGTCTGCCAAGACACACCAACCCATGGCCACAGGGAATGGACCTCCACAAACCACACTGACCCATGGCCACAGGGAATGGACCTCCACAAGCCACACTGACCCATGGCCACAGGGAATTGACCTCGACAAGCCACACTGACCCACCACGAGACTCAAATGTTCTTCAAAAGACCAAATGCAAATGGCCCCAGTCATGGTTTCAATGGTTCCCAAATATGTTATAGACATCCTTACGTTTGAGAACTTACCGGGGGTCGCCTGGTGACCTCTGCTGGAACCTTATCATAGACCCTAGTTAAAGGTGGCGCCAACTGCATGACATGCTGGCCAACGCAGGGCTCCAGATAGACGCCGCAGCCCCTGCCAAAACTTTTGCAACATTACAAAACATTTTTGCACCCACTGCCAAAAACCTTTGCGTGCCCAAACCGATCCCTTTAAAACCTGCTGACAATTTCGACTCGTACTAAAAAGGTCCCAACCAGAAGTCACAACATAAGTGCTCATAACACTCGACGCTGATCAGACAAAACTGTCAGGGCAGAACCTGCACCTGACCCCACAACGACGAAACTAAAAAAACACCCCGCAGATACAACGACGAGACGTGACATTCTCCTCCTGCTGCTCCAAACACAATGGGACAGAAAACATCACGGAAGAGGCCGCAAAACACAACTGTATTGTCACGCCGGCCTGTGGTTCACTCTCGTGGCCACCGGGGGCAGCAGAGCGCGTCCTGTTTTGTTTAAATGGGAGGATTTAAATGTCCTCGCAGCCATGCTGTCAATCAGAGGGTCCTCTTACAATCACAACCTCCCTCCTCCCGATCTCCCCGCCACCCCCCCTCCAGCGTCTGAGCAAATACCCCCGGCCTGATGCCTGAAAACAAAGCTGAAACCAGAGCGGAGCAAAACAAGCGACACAATAAAAAGGGGACACACAACTGCCCGATGCTATAACCTAGGGAAAACCTGGTCGGCAAAGTGTATGGGGACAGCAGGGGCAGCGGAGAAGGGGCTGATCACTAACTACTTCCTTTGTCTCAATGGCCGGTAACACACACATGGATCCCCCCCCCGCCGTGGGGGGGTCGGGACATCTTCTCGTTCCCACCGGAAAGTTGCTACCTGTCATTACGGAGAGAGATCCCTTCACTCCGCCAAGTTATTATGTAACGGGAGAAAACAAAAGGCGGCAGGGAATCAGCGCAGCGGGAATGTGGGTGATCGCATCCATTGTCTGGCGCGATACGGAGAAGGGGTGTGCGATACAACCGCCCGCGTCCTATCATCATAACACGCTACATAAAAGGTCACACAGCACATGTTATAGCGGGAGCCGGCACATTGTAACCCACGAGGAGACTCTCTGCACTCAACACAACTTCTACTGACAGGAACACGGCGTGCACGTCACTTTAAGGGTCCTCTTACATCCACCCCCCCCACCACCACCTTCACATACCCAGGTTATACCGTACTGGATGTCATTATACCATGTAACAAGGTTGTATCATACTCCATACCCAAGTTATATACTATATACCTAGTCCATAGCAAACTATATACCATATACTCAACTTATACCTCAATATATACCTAGGTTATACCAAAACTCTATCCAATATACCTAAATTATTCCATAATAGATACCTAGGTTATACCAAACTGTATACAATATACATAAATTATTCCATAATAGATACCTAGGTTATACCAAACTGTATACAATATACCTTGGTTATACCATACACCTACAATACTATATATTATACCATATATCATACTGTATACCCAAGATATACTATACCTACGCCATAGCAAACTGTATACACATAGGTCGTACTATATGCCTAGGTTATACCAGACTGTATACAAAAAGATACCTAGGATGTGTAAAACTGACAAACTAATATCATAATGCCACAATGTGTACCCAAGCATCATCATGCATATACCCAGGTTATACCATAGTGCCATCACACACACATACCCAGGCTATACCATAGTGCCATCACACACACATACCCAGGTTATACCATAGTGCCGCAACACACATATACCCAGGTTATACCATTATGCAATACCTTCTACCAATACATATTCCTAGGCTATAGCATATCCATGGGGAAAGTCCCTGATCCACATTACATACCCAGGTTATACCACACACACATACCCAGGTTATACCACACACACATACCCAGGTTATACCACGCCACCCTACCATCGGACATAAGTTACACAAGCCACCATGTCTGCAAGTTTTATCCACCATAAGGTGGCGCTATGATCACACATGTGCCTCTAAAATGAACTAGGGGGCACTATTTTTGACACCTCAAAACTTGAGGGGGGGGGGGGGGGGGCCATTATAACCCCAAGGGGAACCGTTATATAAGCGGGGGTTATTTCTTACATTTTTTTGGGGGGGCATGGGGGGGGCATAAAAATAGGTAAAATTCTCATTAGAAAGTAATTTTCAACACCGGGAGGAGGACGAAACTTTTGGGGTGACCCCTCACTACTTATATGAAGGAGGACAACAAAACATGAAACCCCCCAAAATATCCAGGACACATTTGGGGGAGCAATGAGAGTAGTCAGAGCCTTTTAAAGGGTGGGTCAGTCTTGGGGTGACAGCAGGGCGATACTTTTTTGGGGCTGGTGGACTTTTAGAATTACCGGTGACCTTTCGTTGTGATAGGGTGATTTTGGGGTGTCCAGTGTTGGGGTCCCCCTATATGTAGAGCATAGCCCCATCTAGTATAGTGACTGGATGTTATTAGTGGGGTCTGGGGGCTGTGCATGCTGCCAGCCCGGGCCCTGACTTCTACATTACCTCAGAGACCACCTTATTGTTATGATCGCCGTCCAGTCGCCCCCTAGCTCTCAGCAGCCCAGTGCCGGCTCAGCCCCCCACAGACACAGCAGAGCCCCCATACCTGCTCTGGAACCAGTCCTGCAGATGTCGCATTCGATATGAACCGGCTCACATGTACGGCTGCGGCAGACACAGTAGACGGAGCCGCTCGGCCATCTTTAAATCACTCTCCAGCCCAGACATCACACACACAGCACGGAGCGGGGGAGGACGCCACCGCGCATGCGCCGCGCAGCCCCCCAACCGTCCCCAACCCCTCCCTCGGCGGCTCGACACCACACTCTGCCCAGTTCCTGCGCTCCCATTGGAGGAGGCCACGCACACGGGGGCGTGGTCACTCGCCAGCCTCAAAGCAATAGCCGAGAAGGAAGCAGCTCGGATTTGACGAAAGGAGACGAAACGTTCGGAAATTGCCGACGATGAATGACATCTTCCCCTTAATGGGATATGTCACTGTAAAGGGATCTCGAAGTAGTAAATGTTGCAAAAATATCATGCTTTACGTCTTAAACTGAAATTAATAAATATTTAGCGTTTATCTAATATATTTGTATATTTTTAGTGTATTTATACTGATGAAGGGGCTTCGGAGAACAAACGTTCATATTGCTTTATTATTCCTTGTCGCCTTGTTCCTGGATACCTTTAACATTGTAATGGATGTATAAATGTGAAATACTTGCTCCCCAGCGCCCCCATCCATAGTGACAACAGTGCCCCATCCATAGTGACAACACCCCCATCCCAATGACAACACGCCCCCATCCATAGTGACAACAGTGCGTGCCCCATCCTATGACAAGCTCTATCCGTGTGACAACAGCTCCTCATCTGTAGTCACAACAGCGCCCCACCATATGACACGTGCCCATCCAAGTGACAACAGACCCCATCCATAGTAACACAATCCCTGATGGAAATAACAGCGCCCCCAACCTAACAACAAGAGCCCCACCCCCATCCATAGTAACAACACCTCCCTCGATTGAAATAACAGCGCCCCAATCCATCAAGTCCCACACCAGGCAGAATGGAGCTTATCTGGGCCATTACAGGCCCCCCCCCCATAAACAATAACTCTACTCCATTACAGTGCCACCATATCCCCACATCCATAGGTTATCTTACACAAAAACCTTAAATATTTCCCCCGCCCATTTTAGGATGTAAACACAATTACATAACAATATCAATTATCTTGAATCATGGGTGTGTGTCTGTCTTATACAGAAATACAGTTTATGAAAGTGCTGCTCGCGCGGTGGCATCGTCCTGGCATCTTGTGTCTGAACGGTCATGTGGGAGTAATCTCTTCGTATCACTAAAAAAATAGAGAACCATTATATTTTTTTATTGTTGTCTAAGAATGGGTTGTAATGAATGGGATAATGATGCCCGGGTGATAATCCGTGCCCGCTCTGTGACCAGTCTGAGACATCTGTGCTTCTCCGTATCCTATTAGGACGTCCTAAATGGGCAATTCTAATGTTAATTTGCCCATTTGCCAATTACTAATAGGGGACCACATGAGACCCTTCAGTGGCCAACACCGAGGGAGGATATGGCATAAACTAGTAGAGCTGTGCCCTAGTCATTCATTGTGGAGACTGATACAAAAAAATATCAAAAATTAGCTGAGAGAACTTTCACTTTAGGTCTTGCATACCCTCATCTGACGTTGCCATTTAGACCCAAAAGAGAGGGGCACACAAACAGTGGCATCAAAGTGAGTGTGAACATATAGCAGTGCCCAGTGATTGACCATTATAAAAGGGTCATCCAAAAAGGAGTGTCACCCAAAAAACCATGGCAGACAGAGACTGTGCCCATAAAGGGGTCATCCAGACTGATTCATTGGTAAATGTTATCTAAAAAGATTGCCCATAAATATGCCAACCAAATAGTGTACCCGGTAAAGTGTAAACTAGAGTGTACCCATATGTCTTTACTAGAGAAATTGCCCCATAATAAACAATTGCCAACCAACAGAGTGAGAATAGAGTGCTTCAAAGAAATGAGAAGCAGAGTGACCATAAATAATGCCAAACATAGAGTGTGCACCATAAAAAGTGTCAACTAAGTGTATCCATGATGTTTTTAGAGTAGAAAGTACCCCATAAACCAATGCCATGCAAAGAGTTTACCTATGAAACGTGTAATAACTAGAGGATCCATAGAAATGAGCAACGAAGAGGACTTTAAAAGTGCACAACCATGTAGCGTGTGCCCATTAAAAGCTCAAAGAGAGTGGCACCCTAATATATCTCAGCTAGAGATCACCATAAGCAGTGCGAGCCATAGAGTGACACCCATAGAAATGTCAGCCAGGAAATTGACCTTTATGATGGTCAGAGAGAGAAGCAGTGAGAGAATGCACCCATGACAGCGTCCACAAGTAATTGTCCCTAAGTGCCCCCCAAATTTAGGGAAAAAGTGTCCACCAAATAGTACCCCTAACAGTGGCCATGAAAAATCAAAAAAACAGTGCCAGAAAGAGAGTGTATGAGCTAGAGTGCTCCTATGAAAGTATGCCCCCCCCCCATACAATAATACTGCACAAGTGGCTCATCCTCCAATCATCATCTACACATTCCGATCACTACGATCACAAGATCCCACGATAGACGCTTCATGTAGGTAGTGGGATACAAAATCACAAAGTTTTGATCAATTCTCCCTGCATGGTTTCCATTAACCTAATTAGATTGTAATCTGCTTGGGGTGGGGATGATTTTTCTGTCGCGCTTCCAGATTGCCAGTCAATGTCCTGTTATTTAAAGGGCAGCTCCACCCTAGAGCCACTTTACACATTATGTAATATGATGAATAACTGCATTCAGAAGCGGGAAAGGGAAGTATTAAAGTATTAGTATTATAGTAGTTATATATTTGTACATAGGGGGCAGTATTATAGTAGTTATATTCCTGTACATAGGGGGCAGTATTATAGTAGTTATATTCCTGTACATAGGGGGCAGTATTTGCTCAACGAGGGGGCGGCACCGGCCAGCACTGAGCTCCGGCACGGGACGTCCCCCCCTCCAGGCTCTCGGCTCCCCCTGCCCCCGCTCAAGCTCCTTTCCCGCTCCCTCCGCTAACGTCCACCCTGCTCCCGGCTCTCCGCCCCCGCTCCCAGCTCTCCGCTCCCTCCAGTTCCCAGGTCTCCGCTCCCTCCACCCCCCGCTCTCCAAGCTTCTCCTTATCTGTTCTGTTCTCTGTCTCCTCCGTCTTTCTAACCATTCAGTTTCAGCCTTTTGTTACAGAGCGACGAGGAGGAAAAATTCTCAGGATCTGCCCAGCAACTAAACATCAAAGTCCATGTTTTTTTTTTATTATTTGCTTCCTACACACAATATGGCATTTGTTTATCTAAGCTGAAGTTCACGGCATCCTCGTCGAATCTATTTCCTCCGTCCTATCACTTTCACTCAATTTCCTACCCAGAATGCTGAGCACTTTCCTACTAATTGCTCATTCATTTTCTACCGCGCGTGTAATCGTGAAACTATTAATCTAAGAACTCTTTACTGGAAACCCTAATTACGTCAGTCTAGAAAACGCTAAGGTCGGCACATGTTGCTTCCTTCGAAGAAGACATTACCGGGCACATTAGCGGGATTATTTATTACCAGACGAAAAGATAATTGATGCTTTACATTATACAACTGGGCAGGGAGTCTATCGGGTCCAAAATTACCTTCAAACCAATTACATGCCAATAAATGGATATGCAAATCTGCCAAGTGCATTGGGGGCGGGCCTGATCTGGCATATTTGCCTACAAACAGCCACAAGTGCACCGACTCTCTTTGAAATTGTCGACCCTTTAACCTTGGCTGATGTTTTTAGTCTTTGCATGTGTATAGGCATATCTGGCTATCAAGACCCGCCCATATTGCACTTAAAGGTTCATTTGCATATTTGTGAAAAGATCAGTTCGTGGCCATAAAGATATGTCTATATCTAGTTATCTAGATCCGGAGCTCTCAGCGCTTATGTGGTAGGACATGTTCTGTAGGTACAATTCATGGACATTGAAGCCTTTGTTGGACTACTTTGGCTTCCTTGAAGCATTGAGCACCAGAGGTGAATCCGATGAACCTCTAGGTAAGAATTTATTTATTTTTTTATCGAGGCCATGAAATGATATCATATAAGGCGATTAGAAACAATAAGCCACAGCTCCATATAGACTTGTATTTGGTTTAGTGTCCCAAATTGACCGGAAAAGTTTCCTTTAAGACACTACGCCATCTTCAACATAGACCTTGACTGGATTAGAAGTGCGCATGCGTGACGCCAGCTTCATTCTAGTGGTGCTCCCAGATTGATTTTCTTTGGTGGGCCTAAGGAAACCTAGTCCGACACTGTACCTATTCCATGGATCACAAATTTGGATTTTGGGTCAGTCAACCGTACGGAAGAAGATAATAGGAAAGAGGAAGCTGTATGTAAGCAATCTACATGAGATATACACTAATAAGTAGGAGGTTCAACTTCCCGTGACCATCAGCGATCCCGAAAACAGCATGATGGTTATCTACAGAAGACAGAAGATAAGTGTAGGTGGTTATTTTGGATTGAAATTAATAGGGGTATCAAGAATTAAATTGCAAACATGAAGGCCCGATTCTGTGTAAAAAAAAAAATTGAAATAATAATTTTTCTATGAAAAATTAGGCCGTTGTAACAATAATAAAGAAGGTTCATGACAATGTAAGCTCTTAAGAGCTTAAGGAAATTTGATAAGAGTCCCGGTGGATGTAAAAAATTTTTTTTTCTCCCCTCGAGTGAATTGTTCTTTTTGAATATCCATGTAAAAATTCTCCCCGGATCATCGGTGCAGGTGTGGAGGGTTTTGTGCTTTGCAAATCTCTATAGACCCCCCCTCCCCTTTTTCAAAGCCTCCTCGCTGAGCACATTCCCTGTCAAGAGGTCTCAGCGCTCATATCTCAGCTCTCAGGCTTCTATCAGGGTGGAGGGGAGACAGACGAAGGCTTACGCGCCGTGATGGGAAAACGCTTCGGAATCCTAAAGGGTGCATTAAAAATGTATTGTTTGCCGCGGCGCAGAGACTGCACATTAACATACATGTCAGAGATTCTCGTAGAACCACATCCGATGTGAAAAAAACACAAACCCAATTACGGGATGACATTGCTACATAAATCTCGGTAGGAGCTGGCAAGGTGTAGAAACAATAGGCCAAAAATAACTAATCCTACTTTTGACCTAACCTGGCTTGAAAAATTTAGGGTTACATATATAGAGTTACGTATATAGAGTCTTGTTGAAAAGTTTTGACACCTCTCACAATTGAGAAAATGTAACCTCTTCAGGGGAATCACAAAACTTCTACTGTGTGGAAGAACGCTTGGGTTGGCCAAGCATGTGTCAATGGGAAGAGTCAACTGAGACACTTATGACGAAGGGTGGGAGGTTTGACAAAAAGACCTGACATTGCACGCCGAAACCTACTTGTCTCCAAACGTCGTCTGTCGAGGAGGTTAGTCGGGAGGTCTGTTGACTAGGAATCCACTTTTGTCTAATGTAATGTATAGAGAGGTCTTTAAGGTGGTCAAGCAGCTAGACTCATGCCAATTTCAACAAGATCGGCAAACCATCTCATGTCTGAGGCTGAGGCTTGAGAATGCGTGTGTTGCGAGAAACGGACCATCGCCTAGACGTGACTTGTATCTCCCCTCCACCCATGGCATCTTTTCAATAAAGTGAAGATTGACTTCTACATCGGTGAGTGCCGTCTTCTCCATATTTGGCCAGCTGCATGTTCTACTACTTCACGTGCTTCCCGACTGTCGATCCTCTATACCTGCGGCGGATTCCTGGTGTTCATTTCCATTGGGGTGGTGCTGGTGGTCTCGTCTTTGGCTCCTGCAATCATCTCATGTCAGTGAAATGCCCAAGACAGAATCGGCAACTGTGGATTTTGATACATCGGAAACATTGTCGTCAAGAACGATGATGGAACCAGTGGTGATTACTATCCATCTCCTATCATCTCATATCTAGATGTCTTTGCAGCAGATGGGCTGTTTCCATGATCTGTTTGGATCGCTGCCGATTATACACTGATTGACTATCCTAGACATAGGTCATCGATTCGTATTCCTAGGAAACTAAGCGATCTTGATGTACAGGAGATTTACTGACATCTTCTGAATTCTCTAGTGATGAGTTATAGGTGACGCCAGGCTCTTGGAGACAAAGAACAGATGCAATGACTGGGTAGGAGCGTCCGATAAGAAAACTATTTGTTTTTGGTGAGTTTGCACAGTTGAACCAGAAAATCTGGCCCGGCTTGTTTCCCCACGTGTTGCCACCTTGGGTGACATTGAGTGATTCAATTCATCATTTGGTATGTTTTGCATATGTTTTCTATTACACACATCTCAATATATGGTACAGTATGTCTTGAAGTGCCAATCCCTGATAACAATGCCATTGAAGCAGAACTGAACCCATGATGCCAGAACTGTATTCCAGACTACTGTAGGAATTAGAGGGGTTTTCAGTTTTATGATATTGATATAGGTTAGGCAATCAATATCAGATCGGTAGAACTCCCAACTGCAACCCATCTTCAAGTCTCTTGAAATGGAGCCCAACAGCAGTACCGGGACTGGCCACTACACAGTGAGTGGAGCTGTTCTGCTGGCTCCATTCATGATCATGATGTCCTAGCTGGAGAAGTTGAAAGATGAAAAAACCTCTTTAAGTTGAGGCATAGTCTGAACAGTTTATTCCACATAAAGGGGACCACTTTTTATATAAATATCTGGAATATTCTGATAATCTCACACTTTCTGTAATAGCTGGATTTGAACAATTATTATAATGTTTGAATATATTAATGCCAGATTAAAGGGGTCATTCATTATATATATGAAACCCAAAATTAAAGGGATTGCCATAACTTTTATATTTTTTTATACATTTATGTTTGTATACTGGTGTGTGCCGTCTCTGGCATGATATGCTCTTATTTAAAGGGGTTGTCCTAGACTTATAAAAAAAAAACACAAAGTGGCCGGGATGGGGCTGCTTTAAAAAATAAAGATGTACTTACCTTTCGGCGCCCTTTGGGTGTCCCGGGCTGCTGTCCGCACACCATGTAAACAAAGAAGTCCGCGGGAGCAGTGCTGGACTCAGCTTCCAAGTCAGCCGCGCCCACGCGTCCCTATTCACAGCATTGAAAATGTGGGAAAAATGGGTGTCGGCTCCGGCCGGAAGCTGCATACAGCACTGCTCCCACGGCCATGTTTGTTTACATGCCTAACGGATCGGAGCCACAGCAGCGAGGGACACCCGGAGGGCGCCTGAAAGTAAGTATATATTTATTTTTTTAAGCAGCCCCCTCCCGGCCACCTTTGTTTTTTTAATAAGTCTCGGACAACCCCTTTAAAAAAGAGCATATCATGCCAGAGAGGGCCGCACCAGTATGTCAGTGTGCTTGCTTAAAAATCCATCATCCTGGTGGTGGATGTCCCTTAATTACAAGAATGACCCATTTTATCTATGTAGTAATCCCGGATTAAAGGAATTATTCTTAATATCTATATATTAAATTCCATCTTAAAGAGATTTTCCCTTTAATCTTACATTAGAAAGAAATTATCAATTATTTTCATATATAAAGCTTTAATTAAAAAAAACAAAACATTATCTATATATTAATGGTGAATTAAAGGGGTTGTCCCATCTAAGCAAGTTAGGCCCTATCCACAGGACCAATGTACCCTCATAGCACACCGAAATAACCGGAGTAGCCGGTGGCGCATGCGCGTGCTGCCCTGGTCATCTCTAGGGAGCTGATGGGGAATGCCAAGTGCCCCATTTACCTCACCACTTTCATCTGTGATGTCACTGAGGCAGCAGGCCCGTGGTCTTGAGGTTGTGCTGGACTCCGGCCTCCCCTATAAGATCAGTTTAAAAGTGGAGTGGAGGGGGTGACTGGCTGGACTGAAGCTCCCTGTTATATATTTAATAGGGAGCTGTTTAGAAGAGCCGGCTCTTCTTAATGAGCAGATCCCAATGATCCAGCTCACCAAGAAGAGCTGGAATTTCCATCACTAGGCAGCACGAGAGACCTTGTTGTGATGACGCAGTAATCTGTCACATGCTTCTTATGTCACTAAAGGTCCTGGAGAAACACTTGTCGGGACGGCAGGGAGAAGAGAGCAGTGTGCTGGCTAAGCTCCGCTCTCCAGGGGATCGAGTGAAAAGCTACATCAGCGTTTCAACAAATCGCCTCTCTCTATTACTTTAGCTTGTGACCTAGAGGGGTTCATAGAGAAACGCAGCTGAATGCCTGTCTGTGCGATTAGCTGTGTTTCTCTGCAAGACCACAGCTCTTCAGTGGGCCCATCAAAGTCCCAGGGACCCAGAGCCACTGCCCCCCCGGTAGCTTTGCCTCTAGTTGCACCTCCCTACCTCTCATCTCAATATGTCACTTACCCTGTACATTTCTATCTGTCAATGATCTTAGAGTATTCTCTTCTTTAATTTGAACCTCCCATTTACAGCTCCAGGACTTCTCCCAATGTGCACCGATTCTCTGAAATGTTCTACCCTGGACTATCAGACCAATACCCAACCTCCAAAGCTTCAAACATGCTCTTAAAACCCATCTCTTCAGGCAGGCAGATCACACTCCCTACCTTTTTTTTCCACCAACCCAGCCTGTGCGCTCCTCCCATCTGTTATCCTGCAATCACTAGCTATAAAGCTACAGGCTTCTCTGCAGTCCTGTTAACCTTGGACTCATAGGGGGTCATTTATCTTATTTCCCTCTTCTCAGCTTTTTGGGCCGTTTCTGATTATTTTTTGCATCTCATTCGACTTTGTAGTTTTGGCTCTTTGTCAAATGCCGATTTTTTTGTTGAGACTTATTAAGCGAAAATTTTAAAAAAGGCCCATTTTTTTCCGCAACTCATACCATTGCCTTTCCTACACCTGGTCGGGACTGGTGTGATTTTGCCCAATTATTTGGGGCCTTTTTGGCGCAAATCCATGTTAAAAAAGACGCAAGCAGGAGAAATACAAAGACAAATTAGGCGCAAACCAGGAAACTGCTACACGGCAAACTCCGGGGAATTGCTGAAAAAAAGTCACTAAGATACAACCAAAAATGGTGCATCAGACTTAGATAAATCTGCCCCATTATGCTAATGAGCCACAAGGGCTCTCCAGAGCCCTTCGGTGTGGTAGCTTCACAGGCTGTTACACTATCTCCCACCACAACACTCCCCTCCCTCTATGTGCTGCTGCCATGAGATTACAGCAGTAAGATGGAGGGGAGCAGTGTAACAGTCTGTAAGGTCAGAGTCTCTGGTAAAGCATTAGCATAATTTTAAAAGTTGATGGAATGATGACAAATAAAAGATTACCACAGTCACGGTGCCTGGATCTATGAGTAAGTGTCTCTGGTTTATCATTATGGATTTTGATGGTAAATTTCCTTTAAAACCTATATAAATTTGGTATCCCCGTAATCGTTCCAACCCAAAGAATAAGGAGATGTCATTTGGAACAAAAAGTGAAAGGCGTAAATAAAGAACCCACATGAAAATGATGCAAATACGTTTTTTTCACCAATTTTACCACATTTGGAATTTTTTTCCCACTTCCCAGTACACGGCAAGGAATTTTAAATACCATCACTGTAAAGTACAATTTGTTACACAAAAAAACAAGCCCTGTACATGGAAAAATAAGAAAAATTATAGATTTTTGAAGATAGGGAGCAAAAAAAATGGAAACACAAAAACAAAACAGGGTCACGTCATTAAGGGGTTAAAGGAATTTTCCATTTTTCTACATAGTTCTATAAATTTTGCTGACAGAGAGCTCTTCACCTCACTGTCTCCTCTCTATGTGATATAACACTTGACTTTTCTCCTAGATTTTCCTCATAAACAGCCAATATGTCTTCTTTTCAGTGACAGACTCCCCTTTTCTCCTCCCTGATGAACAAAACAAAAAAACACAGACCGTGAAAGCCCCTAATAGCGCCATAAATAAGAGAGGCGCACACAATCTACAAAAATAGCACACACATTAATATAAAAGAACATGTTAGCGCGGACCCTGTGGCAGCGCGTACCACCCTCAAAATAGGGGGTGGCTATCAAGTCATCGTGTGCTATTGAACAATTTTATGACAAATTAACCCCCCGTTTTAACTTTAGAAAATACTTTTAAAGTTTTATTTATCACGTTCGTATATTTAGGTGGGAGTTTCAAGGATAAAAATGATAGAAACATGATAAAAAGATGAGGCCCCCCCCCCCTTGAATTTTAATGGTTTGCTCCATCCTCCCTCCCGCCTCACACACTGGAGGGCAGACGCCGCTGCCAGCCAGGGGACGTGCCGAACGTGAGCAACGTCCTGATTGGCTGGAGGCCTTCGTCATGGAGACGGGGACGCCAGGGCGGGGGGAAGTAAGGACACGGTGAGGTAGAGAGTGTGCAGGGCACAAGGCGAGAGCAGAGGGAGGAGGAGGAGGCTGGGAATGGGGGGAAGTGTGTGAGGAAATGGAAACAATACATCATAGGTGAAGTCTTCATCAATAAAAGACAAGCTAGGGAATATGAAGTGATCATTACAAGGAAAACCTGCAACACATATACAACACATCTATAATATTTTATAAAATTGTGAAATAATTACAGGTTATATACCCCCTGATATACAAAATGGCCACTGCGTCACCCTCGAGTGTGCAGGGCACAAGGCATACCACTGAAAATGTTCTAATTTCTGCTAAAATTGGGCTAATTAAACCCAAAAATGTGCCAGGACGCTCTATATCGCATATGAATAGGGATGGACATGGAAAATTTGGGACCCCTCTAATGCTAGACTCCTCCCCTTACTTTTTGTGACATGGCTCTCCTCCATCTTTTCTTCATCTTCTATCTCCACCGGATAGGACGTGAGATCTTGCCAGATGTAGGTCTCCCTCTTCCTTGTTATTTAATTGAATGGTCCTGGCAGGCTGGTAGTTTGAATAGCGGCAGTCTGGGGGGACGTACATATACGTCCCCTCAGACGGCAATGGCGGCCCGGCGGCGGTACGGTGCCACACATGTGCGGCCGCGCGCCGCTATTTTCTATGTAGCGAGGAGGGGGTCACCTCCTCCTTCTTTCCAGCACACGTCGGTATGCCCGCACAACGGGCATACCGCGTGTGAATGTACCCTTAGAGCAGTGGTGGCGAACCTATGGCAAGGGTGCCAGAGGTGGCACTCAGAGCCCTTTCTGTGGGCACCCAGGCCTTCACTCCAGCACAATATTTGCTAGACATGACTCAAAGTTTCTTTCTCTTCAGGGGACCCTGGAAGGAAGCTACAATCCAAATTTTCTTTCTATTGTATTGGTGTCCTCAGAACGCCAATACGATTAAGACTTATGATACAGTTGGGATCAATAGGTTACTGCTTAAATTGACACCTTGCCACTTTGCGACATAAAAGTAGGTTTTGGTTATAGTTTGGGCACTCTGTGTCTAAAAGGTTCGCCATCACTGTCATAGGGGGAGTCATGAACCCATTAGGATATTTCTAGAACTTGGAATATAGTGTAATTGCAGCTGTATATAGTGCCTAGCAAGGAAACAGTTAACTGGTGTATGTAATTATCCAATGCTGTGCGTGTTATGCAAGCTGGAAGGTAATTGGGGAGGTGCTACCACCTGACCAGGAGGAGAATAAACACCCCTGCTGGGTGAGGGCACCTGGTCTTATCCCAAGGAGAGTGAGCAACACACCTTCAGTGCTGCCACAGTCATTAATCCCATGAACTACTAGTGCAGTGGTGGCGAACCTATGGTACGGGTGAGAGCCATTTCTGTGGGCACTCAGACCATCACCCCAGGGCAGTGTTCACCAAATTAGGACCATATCCACCAAATCTTCTTGCAGTCCCAGGCAACTAAAGAGATACTGCTCTCAGCACTATTTTAAAGCGACACTTCATTGGAACTGTAGGAAAAGTGAGAAGGTGTGGACAGGGCTGCATTATCTTTGGAGATCCTCCTGCTGGACCAACCATTTTTCCTCTACATAGAGACCCTGGAGAGAAGCTACAGCGAGAGTCTGAATTTGCCCTCCTTCTTTAAACTGTATTTGTGGCCTCAGGGGCCGACACGATTGAAAGATGAGGAAGAACAGGTAGCAATAAGTTACTACTTGAAATGCAATGTTGGTACTTCACCGTAAATAAGTGGATTTTGGTTGTAGTTTGGGCACTCGGGCTCCAAAAGGTTCGCCATCACTGTACTAGTGTCTCAGGCATACTGCCTAGCACACAGGGGAAGCCTGAAGACTTAAGCCCAGAACTGCAGCTTCCACCACTTGGACTCAGTTCCATCTGAAGCAGCCCAGCTTGTACCTACTATCAGGCTGCGTGCACCTTTTCTGCGGACCAACTCTCCATGACCTTTCCTGTGTGAAAAATGTGCTGTTACCCGTTCTGGCCGTTGCCTGCTGTTCAATAAAGAACTGTAAGTTGATTTGCACAACGTTGCCTCCACCTGATCCCTGGATACAGCTTCTTACCACCACGGGCTTCCTAATCCATCGCCCAGGGACTCATACCACAGACACTTAGGGGTTGCCCCAGGGAGAAACCACCTGCTGGAGACCTGCCAGGCTGTAGGTCAGCCCTCCGGTCCCCATACCAAGCACCGTGACCATAGCGTGCCCAGCCACTCTGGTATTCTGGCCCCAGTTGCCCCCAGGCCACGAAGAAAAGGCTAGGCTCGGTGGGGGATGCATTATAGCCAAATATGCCCCTATTCACACTGCATTCGGACTTTCCGTCACAGGTCTACATTCAAATTGCTGACATGTATTGTATAGATCTGCCGGAAGGGTCGGAACTGTGCTTAGGTATAGGCGGTGGAATATACTTCGTAGGTGGTAAAAAAAAAGCCTTGTTAGGAGGCCTCCTCTTGGAAAAGTGTTGTTGATTAAGTTTTTTTAGACCTTTAAAGGAAATCTAACATTCAAGTACATTTACAGCTCAGACTTTTCTTCAGCCTTCAGGAACATATTTTCATTAGGCCTGGAAGACCTGTATAATGTTAAAAAAACTGTCTTTTTAAAATATACTAATTAGCGATGGATGCTCTGTGCATGTCACAGGTGACCCAAAGCTCTTTTGGCTCTTAATTATGCACACCTACAGCGTGCTATCATATCCACCCACTGCCATCCCGCTGCCCGAGAGCCAGTGATGGTAAGACAGCTGCTTAAAAAAGAACGAGGACTGCGCATGCGCAAGACTTCCCGAGGGCCAGGAATGCTGCACCGCCTGTGTAAAGTGCACAGGAGAGCCTGGCAGTAATTAGCATATTTTAAAAAGTTGTTTTTTACTGTTATACAGGAGTTACAGGCCTAATGAAGATATGTTCTGAAGGCAGAAGAAAAGGCCCACCTGTAAGTGTATTAAGTTTAAATCAGGTCTACACAGATGGTAGATTTCCTTTAATAAGGTATACTGGCCTCATGGAGGTCTCCAATAGTAGACCTAGTTAGTAAGTATCCCTAAATAGTACCCCTAAATGCAGTGTAGGGTATTCGGGTAATTTGCAACTTCCCTGAAAGACCATAGACTTCTTAGACTGCAAAATAAGTTGTATGGGGGGCTGCCGACATGGGAAAAGGGGAGGTTGTCATTCTTGTTGATGAAAGGATGTGGTTTAATAGGGAGTAAATGATGGTAGGGAGAAAGGATAATGATATAGGGGCAGGTCTGCATTGTAAAGGTGGGGTTCACTGCTGGCTTCTTTTTTTGTTAGCAAAAGTGGGAGTTCAAGTGGTCGATTACGCTCTCCAGTTATTGCTTTATTTCCAGCGTTGCGATTGGAGGTCACTACTGCATGCGGGTGGTTGTGGTGGACAGGTTAGGGTGATGCCACTGAAAGTAATCCAATGGTCCAGCCAGGTTCCAAGATGTATTCAAATTTTATTCAATGATATCAAAAAGCATCCACAGTGTAGATTCCCTCCACCAACGCTGACGGCTTAACCGTCCTTAATCATGGTCTGATGCCACACATGACTTTTTTGGTCCGTTTTTGACCGTTTACCAAGCGTTTGTTTACAACTTATTTATCTTTTAAGATAATTGGGAAAAACTGTCAAAAATGGATTCGTTTTAAAAACGGACTGAAACGCAGGCTTAAAACTGACCACAAACGCCATGTGTGGCATCGCCCTTATGTGCCTGAAAAACCCCTGGAGTATGCATGAACCCTCATGATTGTTGGGTTCCCAGTAGTCAGACCTCGACAAATCAAGCACTAATCCCTTATCGAAATGTGAAAAACCCATAATACTATCCTACTATTATTCCCATTGCTGGTTCCTGTCTGGATAGAGATAATATTCCACACGGTATATGATTTATTTCTTAATCCTCTGTATTTCCGTCTCTGCGATCATGGAGAAGGATGGTCGTGTAAACTGAGATTCCCACCCTGAGGGTATAATCACACCGTCTGCTCGTGTCTGAGAGAAAGAAAGCCATTGTTCCCCTAATGGGCTGGAACGCTTTCATCGGAAACCCGCTTTCTTTGTCACTTCCACGTATGGTGTGTATTCTCACTCCATATCTCTGACTCCTTACCTTAGGTAAGTAGGATAAGTAATAAAGAGAAATCTATTTCAGTGTACGGAAAAATAAGCTTCTCCTTATCTGTTCTGTTCTCTGTCTCCTCCGTCTTTCTAACCATTCAGTTTCAGCCTTTTGTTACAGAGCGACGAGGAGGAAAAATTCTCAGGATCTGCCCAGCAACTAAACATCAAAGTCCATGTTTTTTTTTTATTATTTGCTTCCTACACACAATATGGCATTTGTTTATCTAAGCTGAAGTTCACGGCATCCTCGTCGAATCTATTTCCTCCGTCCTATCACTTTCACTCAATTTCCTACCCAGAATGCTGAGCACTTTCCTACTAATTGCTCATTCATTTTCTACCGCGCGTGTAATCGTGAAACTATTAATCTAAGAACTCTTTACTGGAAACCCTAATTACGTCAGTCTAGAAAACGCTAAGGTCGGCACATGTTGCTTCCTTCGAAGAAGACATTACCGGGCACATTAGCGGGATTATTTATTACCAGACGAAAAGATAATTGATGCTTTACATTATACAACTGGGCAGGGAGTCTATCGGGTCCAAAATTACCTTCAAACCAATTACATGCCAATAAATGGATATGCAAATCTGCCAAGTGCATTGGGGGCGGGCCTGATCTGGCATATTTGCCTACAAACAGCCACAAGTGCACCGACTCTCTTTGAAATTGTCGACCCTTTAACCTTGGCTGATGTTTTTAGTCTTTGCATGTGTATAGGCATATCTGGCTATCAAGACCCGCCCATATTGCACTTAAAGGTTCATTTGCATATTTGTGAAAAGATCAGTTCGTGGCCATAAAGATATGTCTATATCTAGTTATCTAGATCCGGAGCTCTCAGCGCTTATGTGGTAGGACATGTTCTGTAGGTACAATTCATGGACATTGAAGCCTTTGTTGGACTACTTTGGCTTCCTTGAAGCATTGAGCACCAGAGGTGAATCCGATGAACCTCTAGGTAAGAATTTATTTATTTTTTTATCGAGGCCATGAAATGATATCATATAAGGCGATTAGAAACAATAAGCCACAGCTCCATATAGACTTGTATTTGGTTTAGTGTCCCAAATTGACCGGAAAAGTTTCCTTTAAGACACTACGCCATCTTCAACATAGACCTTGACTGGATTAGAAGTGCGCATGCGTGACGCCAGCTTCATTCTAGTGGTGCTCCCAGATTGATTTTCTTTGGTGGGCCTAAGGAAACCTAGTCCGACACTGTACCTATTCCATGGATCACAAATTTGGATTTTGGGTCAGTCAACCGTACGGAAGAAGATAATAGGAAAGAGGAAGCTGTATGTAAGCAATCTACATGAGATATACACTAATAAGTAGGAGGTTCAACTTCCCGTGACCATCAGCGATCCCGAAAACAGCATGATGGTTATCTACAGAAGACAGAAGATAAGTGTAGGTGGTTATTTTGGATTGAAATTAATAGGGGTATCAAGAATTAAATTGCAAACATGAAGGCCCGATTCTGTGTAAAAAAAAAAATTGAAATAATAATTTTTCTATGAAAAATTAGGCCGTTGTAACAATAATAAAGAAGGTTCATGACAATGTAAGCTCTTAAGAGCTTAAGGAAATTTGATAAGAGTCCCGGTGGATGTAAAAAATTTTTTTTTCTCCCCTCGAGTGAATTGTTCTTTTTGAATATCCATGTAAAAATTCTCCCCGGATCATCGGTGCAGGTGTGGAGGGTTTTGTGCTTTGCAAATCTCTATAGACCCCCCCTCCCCTTTTTCAAAGCCTCCTCGCTGAGCACATTCCCTGTCAAGAGGTCTCAGCGCTCATATCTCAGCTCTCAGGCTTCTATCAGGGTGGAGGGGAGACAGACGAAGGCTTACGCGCCGTGATGGGAAAACGCTTCGGAATCCTAAAGGGTGCATTAAAAATGTATTGTTTGCCGCGGCGCAGAGACTGCACATTAACATACATGTCAGAGATTCTCGTAGAACCACATCCGATGTGAAAAAAACACAAACCCAATTACGGGATGACATTGCTACATAAATCTCGGTAGGAGCTGGCAAGGTGTAGAAACAATAGGCCAAAAATAACTAATCCTACTTTTGACCTAACCTGGCTTGAAAAATTTAGGGTTACATATATAGAGTTACGTATATAGAGTCTTGTTGAAAAGTTTTGACACCTCTCACAATTGAGAAAATGTAACCTCTTCAGGGGAATCACAAAACTTCTACTGTGTGGAAGAACGCTTGGGTTGGCCAAGCATGTGTCAATGGGAAGAGTCAACTGAGACACTTATGACGAAGGGTGGGAGGTTTGACAAAAAGACCTGACATTGCACGCCGAAACCTACTTGTCTCCAAACGTCGTCTGTCGAGGAGGTTAGTCGGGAGGTCTGTTGACTAGGAATCCACTTTTGTCTAATGTAATGTATAGAGAGGTCTTTAAGGTGGTCAAGCAGCTAGACTCATGCCAATTTCAACAAGATCGGCAAACCATCTCATGTCTGAGGCTGAGGCTTGAGAATGCGTGTGTTGCGAGAAACGGACCATCGCCTAGACGTGACTTGTATCTCCCCTCCACCCATGGCATCTTTTCAATAAAGTGAAGATTGACTTCTACATCGGTGAGTGCCGTCTTCTCCATATTTGGCCAGCTGCATGTTCTACTACTTCACGTGCTTCCCGACTGTCGATCCTCTATACCTGCGGCGGATTCCTGGTGTTCATTTCCATTGGGGTGGTGCTGGTGGTCTCGTCTTTGGCTCCTGCAATCATCTCATGTCAGTGAAATGCCCAAGACAGAATCGGCAACTGTGGATTTTGATACATCGGAAACATTGTCGTCAAGAACGATGATGGAACCAGTGGTGATTACTATCCATCTCCTATCATCTCATATCTAGATGTCTTTGCAGCAGATGGGCTGTTTCCATGATCTGTTTGGATCGCTGCCGATTATACACTGATTGACTATCCTAGACATAGGTCATCGATTCGTATTCCTAGGAAACTAAGCGATCTTGATGTACAGGAGATTTACTGACATCTTCTGAATTCTCTAGTGATGAGTTATAGGTGACGCCAGGCTCTTGGAGACAAAGAACAGATGCAATGACTGGGTAGGAGCGTCCGATAAGAAAACTATTTGTTTTTGGTGAGTTTGCACAGTTGAACCAGAAAATCTGGCCCGGCTTGTTTCCCCACGTGTTGCCACCTTGGGTGACATTGAGTGATTCAATTCATCATTTGGTATGTTTTGCATATGTTTTCTATTACACACATCTCAATATATGGTACAGTATGTCTTGAAGTGCCAATCCCTGATAACAATGCCATTGAAGCAGAACTGAACCCATGATGCCAGAACTGTATTCCAGACTACTGTAGGAATTAGAGGGGTTTTCAGTTTTATGATATTGATATAGGTTAGGCAATCAATATCAGATCGGTAGAACTCCCAACTGCAACCCATCTTCAAGTCTCTTGAAATGGAGCCCAACAGCAGTACCGGGACTGGCCACTACACAGTGAGTGGAGCTGTTCTGCTGGCTCCATTCATGATCATGATGTCCTAGCTGGAGAAGTTGAAAGATGAAAAAACCTCTTTAAGTTGAGGCATAGTCTGAACAGTTTATTCCACATAAAGGGGACCACTTTTTATATAAATATCTGGAATATTCTGATAATCTCACACTTTCTGTAATAGCTGGATTTGAACAATTATTATAATGTTTGAATATATTAATGCCAGATTAAAGGGGTCATTCATTATATATATGAAACCCAAAATTAAAGGGATTGCCATAACTTTTATATTTTTTTATACATTTATGTTTGTATACTGGTGTGTGCCGTCTCTGGCATGATATGCTCTTATTTAAAGGGGTTGTCCTAGACTTATAAAAAAAAAACACAAAGTGGCCGGGATGGGGCTGCTTTAAAAAATAAAGATGTACTTACCTTTCGGCGCCCTTTGGGTGTCCCGGGCTGCTGTCCGCACACCATGTAAACAAAGAAGTCCGCGGGAGCAGTGCTGGACTCAGCTTCCAAGTCAGCCGCGCCCACGCGTCCCTATTCACAGCATTGAAAATGTGGGAAAAATGGGTGTCGGCTCCGGCCGGAAGCTGCATACAGCACTGCTCCCACGGCCATGTTTGTTTACATGCCTAACGGATCGGAGCCACAGCAGCGAGGGACACCCGGAGGGCGCCTGAAAGTAAGTATATATTTATTTTTTTAAGCAGCCCCCTCCCGGCCACCTTTGTTTTTTTAATAAGTCTCGGACAACCCCTTTAAAAAAGAGCATATCATGCCAGAGAGGGCCGCACCAGTATGTCAGTGTGCTTGCTTAAAAATCCATCATCCTGGTGGTGGATGTCCCTTAATTACAAGAATGACCCATTTTATCTATGTAGTAATCCCGGATTAAAGGAATTATTCTTAATATCTATATATTAAATTCCATCTTAAAGAGATTTTCCCTTTAATCTTACATTAGAAAGAAATTATCAATTATTTTCATATATAAAGCTTTAATTAAAAAAAACAAAACATTATCTATATATTAATGGTGAATTAAAGGGGTTGTCCCATCTAAGCAAGTTAGGCCCTATCCACAGGACCAATGTACCCTCATAGCACACCGAAATAACCGGAGTAGCCGGTGGCGCATGCGCGTGCTGCCCTGGTCATCTCTAGGGAGCTGATGGGGAATGCCAAGTGCCCCATTTACCTCACCACTTTCATCTGTGATGTCACTGAGGCAGCAGGCCCGTGGTCTTGAGGTTGTGCTGGACTCCGGCCTCCCCTATAAGATCAGTTTAAAAGTGGAGTGGAGGGGGTGACTGGCTGGACTGAAGCTCCCTGTTATATATTTAATAGGGAGCTGTTTAGAAGAGCCGGCTCTTCTTAATGAGCAGATCCCAATGATCCAGCTCACCAAGAAGAGCTGGAATTTCCATCACTAGGCAGCACGAGAGACCTTGTTGTGATGACGCAGTAATCTGTCACATGCTTCTTATGTCACTAAAGGTCCTGGAGAAACACTTGTCGGGACGGCAGGGAGAAGAGAGCAGTGTGCTGGCTAAGCTCCGCTCTCCAGGGGATCGAGTGAAAAGCTACATCAGCGTTTCAACAAATCGCCTCTCTCTATTACTTTAGCTTGTGACCTAGAGGGGTTCATAGAGAAACGCAGCTGAATGCCTGTCTGTGCGATTAGCTGTGTTTCTCTGCAAGACCACAGCTCTTCAGTGGGCCCATCAAAGTCCCAGGGACCCAGAGCCACTGCCCCCCCGGTAGCTTTGCCTCTAGTTGCACCTCCCTACCTCTCATCTCAATATGTCACTTACCCTGTACATTTCTATCTGTCAATGATCTTAGAGTATTCTCTTCTTTAATTTGAACCTCCCATTTACAGCTCCAGGACTTCTCCCAATGTGCACCGATTCTCTGAAATGTTCTACCCTGGACTATCAGACCAATACCCAACCTCCAAAGCTTCAAACATGCTCTTAAAACCCATCTCTTCAGGCAGGCAGATCACACTCCCTACCTTTTTTTTCCACCAACCCAGCCTGTGCGCTCCTCCCATCTGTTATCCTGCAATCACTAGCTATAAAGCTACAGGCTTCTCTGCAGTCCTGTTAACCTTGGACTCATAGGGGGTCATTTATCTTATTTCCCTCTTCTCAGCTTTTTGGGCCGTTTCTGATTATTTTTTGCATCTCATTCGACTTTGTAGTTTTGGCTCTTTGTCAAATGCCGATTTTTTTGTTGAGACTTATTAAGCGAAAATTTTAAAAAAGGCCCATTTTTTTCCGCAACTCATACCATTGCCTTTCCTACACCTGGTCGGGACTGGTGTGATTTTGCCCAATTATTTGGGGCCTTTTTGGCGCAAATCCATGTTAAAAAAGACGCAAGCAGGAGAAATACAAAGACAAATTAGGCGCAAACCAGGAAACTGCTACACGGCAAACTCCGGGGAATTGCTGAAAAAAAGTCACTAAGATACAACCAAAAATGGTGCATCAGACTTAGATAAATCTGCCCCATTATGCTAATGAGCCACAAGGGCTCTCCAGAGCCCTTCGGTGTGGTAGCTTCACAGGCTGTTACACTATCTCCCACCACAACACTCCCCTCCCTCTATGTGCTGCTGCCATGAGATTACAGCAGTAAGATGGAGGGGAGCAGTGTAACAGTCTGTAAGGTCAGAGTCTCTGGTAAAGCATTAGCATAATTTTAAAAGTTGATGGAATGATGACAAATAAAAGATTACCACAGTCACGGTGCCTGGATCTATGAGTAAGTGTCTCTGGTTTATCATTATGGATTTTGATGGTAAATTTCCTTTAAAACCTATATAAATTTGGTATCCCCGTAATCGTTCCAACCCAAAGAATAAGGAGATGTCATTTGGAACAAAAAGTGAAAGGCGTAAATAAAGAACCCACATGAAAATGATGCAAATACGTTTTTTTCACCAATTTTACCACATTTGGAATTTTTTTCCCACTTCCCAGTACACGGCAAGGAATTTTAAATACCATCACTGTAAAGTACAATTTGTTACACAAAAAAACAAGCCCTGTACATGGAAAAATAAGAAAAATTATAGATTTTTGAAGATAGGGAGCAAAAAAAATGGAAACACAAAAACAAAACAGGGTCACGTCATTAAGGGGTTAAAGGAATTTTCCATTTTTCTACATAGTTCTATAAATTTTGCTGACAGAGAGCTCTTCACCTCACTGTCTCCTCTCTATGTGATATAACACTTGACTTTTCTCCTAGATTTTCCTCATAAACAGCCAATATGTCTTCTTTTCAGTGACAGACTCCCCTTTTCTCCTCCCTGATGAACAAAACAAAAAAACACAGACCGTGAAAGCCCCTAATAGCGCCATAAATAAGAGAGGCGCACACAATCTACAAAAATAGCACACACATTAATATAAAAGAACATGTTAGCGCGGACCCTGTGGCAGCGCGTACCACCCTCAAAATAGGGGGTGGCTATCAAGTCATCGTGTGCTATTGAACAATTTTATGACAAATTAACCCCCCGTTTTAACTTTAGAAAATACTTTTAAAGTTTTATTTATCACGTTCGTATATTTAGGTGGGAGTTTCAAGGATAAAAATGATAGAAACATGATAAAAAGATGAGGCCCCCCCCCCCTTGAATTTTAATGGTTTGCTCCATCCTCCCTCCCGCCTCACACACTGGAGGGCAGACGCCGCTGCCAGCCAGGGGACGTGCCGAACGTGAGCAACGTCCTGATTGGCTGGAGGCCTTCGTCATGGAGACGGGGACGCCAGGGCGGGGGGAAGTAAGGACACGGTGAGGTAGAGAGTGTGCAGGGCACAAGGCGAGAGCAGAGGGAGGAGGAGGAGGCTGGGAATGGGGGGAAGTGTGTGAGGAAATGGAAACAATACATCATAGGTGAAGTCTTCATCAATAAAAGACAAGCTAGGGAATATGAAGTGATCATTACAAGGAAAACCTGCAACACATATACAACACATCTATAATATTTTATAAAATTGTGAAATAATTACAGGTTATATACCCCCTGATATACAAAATGGCCACTGCGTCACCCTCGAGTGTGCAGGGCACAAGGCATACCACTGAAAATGTTCTAATTTCTGCTAAAATTGGGCTAATTAAACCCAAAAATGTGCCAGGACGCTCTATATCGCATATGAATAGGGATGGACATGGAAAATTTGGGACCCCTCTAATGCTAGACTCCTCCCCTTACTTTTTGTGACATGGCTCTCCTCCATCTTTTCTTCATCTTCTATCTCCACCGGATAGGACGTGAGATCTTGCCAGATGTAGGTCTCCCTCTTCCTTGTTATTTAATTGAATGGTCCTGGCAGGCTGGTAGTTTGAATAGCGGCAGTCTGGGGGGACGTACATATACGTCCCCTCAGACGGCAATGGCGGCCCGGCGGCGGTACGGTGCCACACATGTGCGGCCGCGCGCCGCTATTTTCTATGTAGCGAGGAGGGGGTCACCTCCTCCTTCTTTCCAGCACACGTCGGTATGCCCGCACAACGGGCATACCGCGTGTGAATGTACCCTTAGAGCAGTGGTGGCGAACCTATGGCAAGGGTGCCAGAGGTGGCACTCAGAGCCCTTTCTGTGGGCACCCAGGCCTTCACTCCAGCACAATATTTGCTAGACATGACTCAAAGTTTCTTTCTCTTCAGGGGACCCTGGAAGGAAGCTACAATCCAAATTTTCTTTCTATTGTATTGGTGTCCTCAGAACGCCAATACGATTAAGACTTATGATACAGTTGGGATCAATAGGTTACTGCTTAAATTGACACCTTGCCACTTTGCGACATAAAAGTAGGTTTTGGTTATAGTTTGGGCACTCTGTGTCTAAAAGGTTCGCCATCACTGTCATAGGGGGAGTCATGAACCCATTAGGATATTTCTAGAACTTGGAATATAGTGTAATTGCAGCTGTATATAGTGCCTAGCAAGGAAACAGTTAACTGGTGTATGTAATTATCCAATGCTGTGCGTGTTATGCAAGCTGGAAGGTAATTGGGGAGGTGCTACCACCTGACCAGGAGGAGAATAAACACCCCTGCTGGGTGAGGGCACCTGGTCTTATCCCAAGGAGAGTGAGCAACACACCTTCAGTGCTGCCACAGTCATTAATCCCATGAACTACTAGTGCAGTGGTGGCGAACCTATGGTACGGGTGAGAGCCATTTCTGTGGGCACTCAGACCATCACCCCAGGGCAGTGTTCACCAAATTAGGACCATATCCACCAAATCTTCTTGCAGTCCCAGGCAACTAAAGAGATACTGCTCTCAGCACTATTTTAAAGCGACACTTCATTGGAACTGTAGGAAAAGTGAGAAGGTGTGGACAGGGCTGCATTATCTTTGGAGATCCTCCTGCTGGACCAACCATTTTTCCTCTACATAGAGACCCTGGAGAGAAGCTACAGCGAGAGTCTGAATTTGCCCTCCTTCTTTAAACTGTATTTGTGGCCTCAGGGGCCGACACGATTGAAAGATGAGGAAGAACAGGTAGCAATAAGTTACTACTTGAAATGCAATGTTGGTACTTCACCGTAAATAAGTGGATTTTGGTTGTAGTTTGGGCACTCGGGCTCCAAAAGGTTCGCCATCACTGTACTAGTGTCTCAGGCATACTGCCTAGCACACAGGGGAAGCCTGAAGACTTAAGCCCAGAACTGCAGCTTCCACCACTTGGACTCAGTTCCATCTGAAGCAGCCCAGCTTGTACCTACTATCAGGCTGCGTGCACCTTTTCTGCGGACCAACTCTCCATGACCTTTCCTGTGTGAAAAATGTGCTGTTACCCGTTCTGGCCGTTGCCTGCTGTTCAATAAAGAACTGTAAGTTGATTTGCACAACGTTGCCTCCACCTGATCCCTGGATACAGCTTCTTACCACCACGGGCTTCCTAATCCATCGCCCAGGGACTCATACCACAGACACTTAGGGGTTGCCCCAGGGAGAAACCACCTGCTGGAGACCTGCCAGGCTGTAGGTCAGCCCTCCGGTCCCCATACCAAGCACCGTGACCATAGCGTGCCCAGCCACTCTGGTATTCTGGCCCCAGTTGCCCCCAGGCCACGAAGAAAAGGCTAGGCTCGGTGGGGGATGCATTATAGCCAAATATGCCCCTATTCACACTGCATTCGGACTTTCCGTCACAGGTCTACATTCAAATTGCTGACATGTATTGTATAGATCTGCCGGAAGGGTCGGAACTGTGCTTAGGTATAGGCGGTGGAATATACTTCGTAGGTGGTAAAAAAAAAGCCTTGTTAGGAGGCCTCCTCTTGGAAAAGTGTTGTTGATTAAGTTTTTTTAGACCTTTAAAGGAAATCTAACATTCAAGTACATTTACAGCTCAGACTTTTCTTCAGCCTTCAGGAACATATTTTCATTAGGCCTGGAAGACCTGTATAATGTTAAAAAAACTGTCTTTTTAAAATATACTAATTAGCGATGGATGCTCTGTGCATGTCACAGGTGACCCAAAGCTCTTTTGGCTCTTAATTATGCACACCTACAGCGTGCTATCATATCCACCCACTGCCATCCCGCTGCCCGAGAGCCAGTGATGGTAAGACAGCTGCTTAAAAAAGAACGAGGACTGCGCATGCGCAAGACTTCCCGAGGGCCAGGAATGCTGCACCGCCTGTGTAAAGTGCACAGGAGAGCCTGGCAGTAATTAGCATATTTTAAAAAGTTGTTTTTTACTGTTATACAGGAGTTACAGGCCTAATGAAGATATGTTCTGAAGGCAGAAGAAAAGGCCCACCTGTAAGTGTATTAAGTTTAAATCAGGTCTACACAGATGGTAGATTTCCTTTAATAAGGTATACTGGCCTCATGGAGGTCTCCAATAGTAGACCTAGTTAGTAAGTATCCCTAAATAGTACCCCTAAATGCAGTGTAGGGTATTCGGGTAATTTGCAACTTCCCTGAAAGACCATAGACTTCTTAGACTGCAAAATAAGTTGTATGGGGGGCTGCCGACATGGGAAAAGGGGAGGTTGTCATTCTTGTTGATGAAAGGATGTGGTTTAATAGGGAGTAAATGATGGTAGGGAGAAAGGATAATGATATAGGGGCAGGTCTGCATTGTAAAGGTGGGGTTCACTGCTGGCTTCTTTTTTTGTTAGCAAAAGTGGGAGTTCAAGTGGTCGATTACGCTCTCCAGTTATTGCTTTATTTCCAGCGTTGCGATTGGAGGTCACTACTGCATGCGGGTGGTTGTGGTGGACAGGTTAGGGTGATGCCACTGAAAGTAATCCAATGGTCCAGCCAGGTTCCAAGATGTATTCAAATTTTATTCAATGATATCAAAAAGCATCCACAGTGTAGATTCCCTCCACCAACGCTGACGGCTTAACCGTCCTTAATCATGGTCTGATGCCACACATGACTTTTTTGGTCCGTTTTTGACCGTTTACCAAGCGTTTGTTTACAACTTATTTATCTTTTAAGATAATTGGGAAAAACTGTCAAAAATGGATTCGTTTTAAAAACGGACTGAAACGCAGGCTTAAAACTGACCACAAACGCCATGTGTGGCATCGCCCTTATGTGCCTGAAAAACCCCTGGAGTATGCATGAACCCTCATGATTGTTGGGTTCCCAGTAGTCAGACCTCGACAAATCAAGCACTAATCCCTTATCGAAATGTGAAAAACCCATAATACTATCCTACTATTATTCCCATTGCTGGTTCCTGTCTGGATAGAGATAATATTCCACACGGTATATGATTTATTTCTTAATCCTCTGTATTTCCGTCTCTGCGATCATGGAGAAGGATGGTCGTGTAAACTGAGATTCCCACCCTGAGGGTATAATCACACCGTCTGCTCGTGTCTGAGAGAAAGAAAGCCATTGTTCCCCTAATGGGCTGGAACGCTTTCATCGGAAACCCGCTTTCTTTGTCACTTCCACGTATGGTGTGTATTCTCACTCCATATCTCTGACTCCTTACCTTAGGTAAGTAGGATAAGTAATAAAGAGAAATCTATTTCAGTGTACGGAAAAATTTCCATCTTAAAGAGATTTTCCCTTTAATCTTACATTAGAAAGAAATGATCAATTATTTTCATATATAAATCTTTAATTAAAAAAAAAAACATATTGGGGGTCTTTTACTAAGGGCCCGAATCGCTATTTGTCGTTGCGTTTCCCGAAAATTACCGTTTTGTGCCGAATTGCCCTGGCATACTCGATCGGATTGTGGCGCATCAGCGCCGGCATGCACGTGACGGAAATCGGGGGGCGTGGAAAACCAGCCGGATTCGGAAAAACCGCTGTATTTAAAAAAAGAAATGTGTCGCTTGACACGCACTTACCTGCACCCAGCAACGGATGGTGAACTCCAGCAGACTTCAACGCAGCAGCGACACCTGGTGGACATCGGGCGCACTACCTTAGTGAAACCCGGCCGGACCCGAATCAGCGTCGGAGAACGCGCCGCTGGATCGCCACTGGACCGGGTAAGTAAATGAGCCCCATTATCTATATATTAATGGTGAATTAAAGGGCTCGTCCCATCTAAGCAAGTTTGGCCCTATCCACAGGACCAGTGTACCCTCATAGCACACCGAAATGACCGGAGCAGCCAGTGGCGCATGCGGGGGCTGCCCCGGTCATATCCAGGGAGCTGATGGAGAATGCCAAGTGCCCCATTTACCTCACCACTTTCATCTGTGATATCACCGAGGCGGCAGGCCCGTGGTCTTGAGGTTGTGCTGGACTCCGGCTTCCCCGGCCTCAATTTAAAAGTGGAGTGGAGGGGGTGACTGGCTGGACTGAGGCTCCCTGTTATATATTTAATAGGAAGCTGTTTAGGATCCAGAAGAGCAGGCTCTTCTTAATGAGCAGATCCCAATGATCCAGCTCACCAAGAAGAGCTGGAATTTCCATCACTAGGCAGCACGAGAGACCTTGTTGTGATGATGCAGGAAGCATGTAATCAGCCGGTCCGCGCAGGGGCGCCTCCTGCTCAACGAGGGGGCGGCACCGGCCAGCACTGAGCTCCGGCACGGG
>WNYA01001024.1:0-96137 GCA_019512145.1 Engystomops pustulosus
CCATTCTTCTTTGTACATCTAGAGGCTGGAGGTTCCCCCCATTCTTCTCTGTACATCTAGAGGCTGGAGGTTCCCCCATTCTTCTCTGTACATCTAGAGGCTGGAGGTTCCCCCATTCTTCTCTGTACATATAACTGCGTTTGGGCTGAATAAATTGGCCACAATTTTCTCTATTTTTAATTTGCAACACAAATTTGTAACATCTTGTATCATTTTGTTTGCACCTCACAGATACTTGATGCTTTGTTTTCCTCTATCATAAACGTTCAATAAAAATCCCTGAATGTTATTAATGATAACATGTAATCCCGCTGTACACGACTGTATCTTACATAGCGTCACACTGCTCTGTGCCCATAAGTCAGTCCTCCGGCTCTCTGACCTTTACTCAGTGCATCCTCTTTCCTGGCACCAGCTTCATGGCATCGCCCCAGATGTTCCGTTCAGCCCTTGAGGATATTTTTTAATTAACTGCCAATTAATTACCAGTCACTGTGTATCCCAGAGAACATGGCCCGGCAGTGACCTGCAGCAGTGACGCTCCATGTGCTGATCAGCACACAGTAGCTTATCCTCACATCTACAGTGGTGTTACATAGGACTGCAAGACACATCTACTACATGATCTGTACTCAGAGATATCACTGTGTTATCTGTGGTGTTACATAGGACTGCAGGACTATAAACTAAGCACAGACAAAGGGGAACAGACAGGAAAGTGATGAGAGAAAACAAGAGAACAGACAAACTTCACAGAATCTCTGACCACAAACAAGGAAAATGCTACTTATAAAGTATCAATGTTCTTAGAGAACAGAACCAGGGATAAGCAGCAGATACAACAATACCTAGCAAATACTGAATGATCAAACCAGCCTTAAAGGAGCCCGGCCACTCCAGATAATACAAATTACTACAGCTGAGACCTAAAGTCACCAATCAAAAGACAGGTATAAAACGGGTTACATAGCACAGCGGTAGAGAACTGACCATAAAGGCCAAAGTACGGTAGTTCAAATCCTGACAGTACCCCGCAATTCAACGGGAATCCCCCAGATTCCCAGGACGAGCCCTATCAGGATACCTTCAGTGGAAAGCGGCCACCAATCTGGGTGCAGACAGCTCAGAGACCTGGACCCAAGAGTTATCATCCATGCCATAGCACTTCCAGGCCACCAAATCCTGAAGGGTCCTCCTCAGATTTTATGAGTCTACAATCTGGGAGACCTCGCACTTAGTTTGCAACCTAGTTCTTGGCTAATGTGATATATCTGTGTATATTCCTGTCATTTTACTATGTACTTGAGTATGTTGACATTTCTCTATTAACTTTGTTAAAAACCAATAAAAATAAATATATAAAAAGAAAAATCTGTAATAAAGTCCATGGCCATCCATACCCGGAATAGGTAATGGATGCCGGTAACCCTGAGCATGAGAGGCCTTACATCTGGCACAGACCGCACATTTACCAACATGCACCACCACCTCCGCACTGCACCTAGGTCACCAGAAATTCCTAGTAACTAACCTCTTAGTCTCTGCAGGATGGCTGCCTATCTAGAGTAATGACATTCTTGTAACAGCTGACCCCGCAGGACAATTGGAACAAACAATTTATCCATGGTGTTCCCCTAGAGCAGTGATGGTGAACCTATGGCACGGGTGCCAGAGGCGGCACTCAGAGCCCTTTCTGTGGGCACCCGGCCATCGCCCCAGCACACCAGACAGGACTCAAAGAATCTTCCTGCAGTTGCAAGCCACTTAAAAGATGCTGTTTTCAGGCATATTTTGATACTTGCTTCTCTACTTCAAACTGAAGGAATAGGGAGAATGAGTAGACAGAGCTAAATTATCTTTGGAGGATTCTCTTTGAACAGAGGGACACTGGAAAGAAGCTAAAGTGATGCAAATTTCCCATCTTTCTACTGTGTTGCTGTCCTCAGGAGGCCAATCTGATTTAAAGTTGTTGAACAGGGAGCAATAAGTTACTGCTTTAATTTTTGGTTGGCACCTCACGATAAATAACGGGGGTTTTGGGTTGCAGTCTCGGCCTCTAAAAGGTTCGCCACCACTGCCCTAGAGGCACAGCCTCAGCCTTCAGACTGAGGATCCAGGGCTGTGGTCAGCCTCCAAACTTTTGGCTAAATACTCTTTTAATGCAAGTTAAAGAGGCGACTCTTGGGCATAGACGTCTCCTGAGCCAAGGCAGTACTAATAAAATACTGGCAGGTAGATTAGGCAGGATAAACAGTTCAAGCTTTTCCTGGTGATCACAATTTTCAACAGAATAAGTGATGGCCTTTAATCCTAAAGGAGATTATCAATTGCTGAGATAGGAATCAGATAGATCAGCTCTTCTAACTCCAAAGATCAGTCTTGCGCAAATGTATCAACCACAACATTAATCTCTTCCCTGTAACTAGAGACGTGAGATCTGGCAGAAAAAAAACTAACCCGATAACAACCAGTATCATGCTTGGAAGAGGCGCGAGTCCTTTCTACATTCCCTCCTGAGCAGCAATTCGGACACCTCTTGCAATGTTCTATAAAATGGCCAAATTCCCGACAGTAGAAACACAGCCTCTTCCGAAGGCTCAGATAGCCTGTCCATCAGCCTACCAGCCAAATAGCTGACGCCATGGTGTCCTTCAAAGATACTGGTTTAGGAAAAGCAACCATAAGACTTTTCATTTTCTTACTTAACCCTTTCAGGAAAAAACTCTTTAGTGCAGAGGAATTCCAAGCTGTATCTACCGACCACGGAATTCAGCACAAAAGGCTTCAGCATCCATTTTACCCTGACGCAAGGACCATAACTTAGTCTCTGCCGTGGACTCCTGGTTTTGGTCCTTATACAACAAGCAAAAGAGCTTTAAAGAAATCCCCCACAGACTGTAGCCACGGGCCAGTGGGTGGCAAAGAAAATGCCCACGTCTGTGCGGAGCCTCTCAACATAACTGTGTCCTCCTGTTAGGCAGCATTTGCTGATGACTGAGGTCTGAGCCAAAAATACAGACTAGAAGCACATATAAACCGGAAAAAGTCCTGCCAGTCCCCGGTAAAAGTTTTATGTGAAGGAGGCAGGCATGGCATTCATAAGCTGGTCCAGGTGGCCGACCTTCACACTTAATTTTTTCATCTGAGCAACCAGGTGCTCCAGGGTTGCTATGGTGCAATTTAACACCCCAACGTATAGGCAGTGGAGTGTTGCAAATGAGGCCCTCCATCTGTATCCCCCCAGCAGGTGAACTTGTGTAACTCACCTCAGGGAGAATGCAGTCAGTGTTAGGCCTCAGTAGCTGTAGACCCTGCCTAGACAGGCAAGGGTTAAGATATGTAATGTTTGTTATCCAATGACATTCTTCCATGTGAACTGGGGGGTAATTAGAGAGTGAGCCATCACCTGACCAGGTAATAACAGAACCCCTGGACAGGAAGGGGCAAGGCACAAGAGCAGCTCTTGAGTTCCAGAAACCTCTTGGAGCACAAGCTCTTAGTCCCCAGCTCCTGACACAGGAGCATGTCTTTACCACCACCTCTCCCCAGAGAGCAGATCTGTCAGTGACCAGAGAGATAGTGTGTAGTACACCTTCAGTGCCACACCCAGAACACCCAGGACAAAGCTGCAGCTTCCATATCTGGACACAGCTACATCCCAGCCTGCACCTACTACCAGGCTGGTGAATCTATTCCTGAGGATCACTCTCCATGACCACTCCAGTAATCCGGACTCATCCTGTAATCCGGAATCTGTACCAAGATCATTTGACCCGTTGCCTGCAGTTGTTCTAATAAAGAGCCGTGAGTTATTTTGCACAACGTTGCCTCCGTCTGTTCCCTGGATACGGCTGTAACACCTAGGGCGCCCCATCCATTACCCAGGGACTCATACTACGGACACTAAGGGGGTTGCCCCAGGGAGATTCAGTACATCAGCCTCTCTCTCCATATTTTTTGCACGCACCACCTGCTGCAGACCTGCCAGGCTGTAGAATAGCCCTCCAGTCCCCATACCAAGCACTCTGACATCATCCGGTATTCTGGGCCCCGGCAGCCTCCAGGCCCCAAGAAAAGGCTAGGCCCTGGTGGGGGATGTTGCAAGTAGCGTCACAAACAGGATATAGACTTCTGTGCCTTATCCTGGCACTATAGACTGTCCTTTATTGAAAATACTGTGCTGCCTAACCCTGCTGCCATCCGGGTTTAGGCCCAAATGATTTGTGCTATACAACATAGACTGTGTTTCTGCATTGCCACATGCTGTCGAGCATCACTCCAGCACTCAGAAGGTTATTCCCTGCAAACGAACTTTGTCAGCATTGCTACATCATCCGCTGCAGCGCCTAAAGTGCTAACCTCAGAAGAGCTCCAGCCTGCCAAAACCTTCACTGGCAGGAAATCCAGTTGATTCACTAAACTCCGCCCCCTGCATGTATGGCGCGAAGTACCTCGGAGGAGGAGCCAGAGCGACCGCGGTCCGGCGATGAAGAGGGTTAATCAGCCATCTTGGATTTCGGCGCAGGCCACGCCTGAGAATGCCGGCAACGTGCGCATCATCCGGAGTGCTGACGCACGTGTTCTACTACCGGGAAAGAGCATCGCTGATCCTCGCTGAGCACCTGCTATCTGCCGGACATCGGGAAAGGAGATTATTGTGCACCGCAGCTGTCCTGTCATCGCGGCTGATCCTTAGTGAGTACCACAGGGGAAGTTAAAGGGGTCCAGTAGAGATTGTTTCCTATGCTAGGTTAATTGGCTCCCAGGGAATAGTGACTAGGCCTTAAAGTGCCCATGCCCTGTTACTAGCCATCGTCCATAGCAATGGACATTGTTAACCCCTCAACTCCACAAAATCAGCCCAATCATGTCAGCCCAAGATGAAGACACTGAACTGGAGCAACTCATGTCGCCCGGGCCCTCCTCAGGGTATCAGAGTATGCTAAACCCTCCAGAGGTCCAACCCTATTGCGGCCAGTGCCACCACCACTATGCCCCTGACTATGCCCTACTATCTTGGGGCTCCCTGGTTACCCCACTATGAAGGAAAGTTGCACACTCTCTCCGGATTTAGAGCCAAGATGCTAGCTACCTTCACTCTGTATCTGCTCACAGACGAACAGAAAATGGGCATTCTAACCAGGCAGTTAAAGGGACCCGCTCTCGGGGAAGTCAAGTCCTGGCCCCAAAAAGAGCCCCAGAATGTGGCCCAAATCCTGCGCACCACCTTTGAAAAATGTACTGCCTCTGAGCTGAAGCAGAAATTCTTTGGGAAAAGACAGAAGCCCCAAGAATCCCTCAGGGACTTTTCCCTCACCCTACAGGAGACATGGAAGGCTATCGTCTGCCTTGACCCTAAAGAGGCTGAGAATTCTGACCAAACTCTGCGGGAACAAATCATTAATGGACTTCTGGATAGGCATCACAAACGTCAGTTAAAAATGTTGTCTCTTCAACATGCCCGGGCTTCTTTTCTTGAGTTCAAGGAGATTGCCATTGACATACTGGGAGAACGCCTGCCTTTTGAGCCGCAGGAAGAATCTGAGATACTGCTCTAGCCTTTCCTCCAACGCAACCAGCAACACCACCTCCAGTGTCTGCAGAAGTTGCTATCCTAGCAGAGCAAGACACCACCCTGGCACCATGAGCAAAATGCTCGAACGACTGGCACAGCTGGAAGTAGCTGCTCCCTCCAAGAGGAGTCACCTGGAGTCAAAGAGAACCAAGACTGCGATGCATCTACTGCCGTAGATACAGGCATGAAGAAAATGAATGTCGTCGGTTAAACGACAAACCCTTTAAGCTGCGGCACGACCTCCAAGGGAAGAACTTCTAAGTCCCCAAGATTCTAACGGGATGCCAAGGTTCGTGGGGACTTGCTCCATGGTTCATGTGACCATAAATGGAGTAACCCTACCGGCCTTAATTGATACCGGCTCTCAAGTGACCACCATCCGCAGTGCTACCTTCGAGAAGTGCCGAAGAGGAGCATCCCTTTCACAGCCTCCAAAGGCTTATCTGCAACTGCTATCCTGAAGGCTCTCCAGAACTCCTATCCTATCTAGCCCAGTGATTCCCAGAAGTTTGCTGGCCCCAATGGAGAAATTTGCAGAGTCCGGATCAAAGATCCTCAACCTGTCCGCCTTTCACCTGGGACCGAGACATTGGTATGGTGCCGAGCCTGCGTGGGTGTTCAAGGTCAAGACTACCAGGCCATGGTAGAACCGCTACCTGTTGATGAAGACCTACCCATTTTGGCAACCAGGAGCCTAGTCACAGTATCACAAGGACAAGTACCTATCAGATTGTTAAATGTGGGAGACTCTCCAGTGGATCTGAGAAGATACCAAGCCGTAGCCACTCTCTTCAGTGTCCATTGTGAAGATCTGGTGGGAACCTCTCTGTCTGCCTCCCAACAGTTGGAGGTGAAGCAAAGTGCTGAAGCTGAGCGTGCCGAGAAATCCTGGTGGCTTGAACTCAATATTGGAGACGGCGATATCACTCCTGCAGACCAAGTACAAGGTGTCCTGGAAGTCGTCATGAAGCACCACCAGGCCTTCAGCAAACACCCGCTGGACTTGGGGCAGACTACCCTGATCCAGCATACCATCCCTACTGGCTCTCATTCTCCTATCAAGGAGAGGTATCGGACAATTCCTCCAGCCCATTACCAGGAAGTGAAGGAGCTGGTACAAGAAAGGAAGACATCCAATGTTATTCCGGGAGAGTCATACCCTATGGGCTTCCCCACCGGTCCTTGTGAAGAAGGACAGAACCCTTCACTTCTGTGTTGATTATAGGAAGATCAACAATATTACCCACAAGGACACCTATCCGCTGCCTTGAAGTGAGGAATCCCTCATGGCCCTAGGGTCGGCTGCCTACTTCTCCACCCTGGATCGGACCAGTGGCTACTGGCAAGTGGCCATGGCGCCTGAAGATAGGGAGAAGACAGCCTTCACCACCCCAATGGGTCTGTTTGAGTTCAACAACATGCATTTCGGCCTATGCAACGCCCCAGGCACGTGTAAGCGGTTAATGAAGAGATGTTTCGGTCATCGGAACTTCAAGACCGTCCTACTATACTTGGACGACATCATCATCTACTGCAAGACCTACGAAAAGCACCTCCATCATCTGTCTGAAGTATTCCAAATCCTGACCCAGCATGGGTTGTAGGTCAAGCCGTCCAAGTGCCATCTGCTACAACCTAGCGTCAAGTACCTAGGGCAGTGATGGCGAACCTTTCAGAGACCGAGTGCCCAAACTACAACCAAAATCCACTTATTTATCATGAAGTGCCAACATGGCATTTCAAGCAGTAACTTAATGCTACCTGTTCTTCAACATCATTCAGTTGTATTGGCTCTCCTAAGGCCACCAATACAGTTGAAAGATGGTGGGCAAATTCAGACCATCATTGTAACTTCTCTCCAGGAAGAATGGTGGGTCCAGCATGATGACCTCCAAAGACAATGCAGTTCAGCTCCGAGTGCCACCTCTGCCACCCGTGCCATAGGTTCGCCACCACCTAGGGCATGTAGTGAGCGCTGGTAGGATCGTACCAGAACCAGAGAAGGTTGCAGCTGTCCATGACTGGCCTACCCCGTCCTCCATCCGGGACATCAAAAGCTTCGATCGGGGATCGGTCACTCACATGGGGGTAATAAACCTCCTAATAGATAAGTCCCTCAGATATCAATCTGTTCCCTTATCAGTTTATTTACTGTCAATAAAATATGATGTATTTTTATTGCTCATTGATAAAGTATTTTCTATTTTCCAGCCAATCACTGGTGATAATTGTGTGGGCTTAGGACACCCAGGACTATATAAGAGGCTCCCATCACCTCTGGGGATACGGCTGGTGAATATTCCTACAGCAAGGTAAGATCTCCCTGATATTAGTTATTATCACAGGATCTGTATATTATTGGGTGTAGCAGATCCTGTAACTACAGATGTAGCAGGGCTGGTAGTGCTGGAATATATCCTGTATACATTGTATCACACAGGTGCAACTATTAGTAATAACCTGTGCAGTGTCATGTGTAGGGGTCAGGGTAGTGGGGGGCTCTGTACATCACTGCTGGGGGCTCTTATACTGGAAGCTATTTACATACATAAATATATCAACAGAACCAGGTTAAATGTCTAATTACAGTTCCAGAACCAGGCTTTGCAGATAAATACAACACAAAAACCAAGATAACACTTTACACAATGTCGCAGAGACAGGCTCATAATGACATAATTAACATAATTACTGCACAAGAACCAATCCCACTACATGAATATAGCAGCAGAACCAAGCTCAAAGGGTAATTACAGGACCTGAACCAGACTAAGTATATAAATACAGAACCATATTCAAGCCCAGTACTTAAAACAACAGATGGAACTAAGCTCACTACACAATATTATTTACAGAACCAGGCTCAATACATAAATATAGTACAAGTCTAATACCAGTACCAAGCTCAGTATACTAATACAGTGACAGAAGCAAGCCCAGTACATCACAGTAACAGAACCACGATCAGTATATATATATATAACTAATATCATAAATATCACCAGAACCAAGATCAGGCCATACATATAGCAAAAGAACCAGGCTCATTACATACCATAACTAAACTTTATACATAAATACAGTACCAGAACCAGGCTGAGTACATGATACAGCACCAGAACCAGGCTGAGTACATGATACAGCACCAGAACCAGGCTGAGTACATGATACAGCACCAGAACCAGGCTGAGTACCTGATACAGCACCAGAACCAGGCTGAGTACCTGATACAGCACCAGAACCAGGCTGAGTACATGATACAGCACCAGAATGACTTGTAATGTACATGTTCCCCAGACCAGCCAGTATTGTATCATTGTAGCAGCGCGGGGGCTATTATATATGACAGGTCCATCTATTAGCATTACAGCCTCCATTATCAGGACTGATAGTATTACTGGTTCTGTTACAATCGAACATAAATGTAAGTTACAAATTTTTATGAATATTTTTTTAACCCTCAAAATAAAGTCCTTAAGTCAAACAAGTTGAAGGTGTATTATGTTCTCAGTTTGTCATGGTGGTCCGGTGGTCAGGAGAGGAGGGGTCTGTCTGTGGATTAGATGTGAACTCCCCTTCATTTACATCCAGCATTAGGTAATCTGCCTCTTCAGAGACACCTTATGGAGACGGCTACTGAATAAGTCCCGGTCCATATGATTACCTGCACCTATGGGGGGTCTCCACAAGGAGAAAAGTTCCCTCCTAGACCGGTGTAAAATGTGAGAACAGTAAAAGGGTAAAACATGGAGCATGAAAAGGGATAATCATGATAACACTTAGTCCTGATATTTAGAACATATGTCCAGATATATATAAAGTGGTCCAAACTGCCTAAGAGCAGCATCAGTGGGTGTCAGCTGTATGTCACAGCACACACCGCACTGTAGCACCCGTGACCTAAGCCATCTCCAATCGTTCATGTTAGCCCCTTACAAATATGACCGCGGCATGTAAGGGTATCACCCCTAGTGACCAGACCCCCCATGCCACTTACCGGGAGATACATCCCTCTACATCCCCGAGTTCCACCGATTGCCCCGGGGCCACCCGATCAGTCCAGCAGTCAGACCCCTTCTGGGTCTAACTGAACACAGCCTGCACATGCACCTGCACGCTCACACAATACAATACATTAGTAGTGCAGTGTCTTGGACCTAAACCAGTGATCAGAGCATGACGGGTTCAAGTCCAAGTTTGTATAAAGTAAAAGAAAAAAAAGTAAAAAAAAAAGTAAGTTTAAAGCATTTTTAAAATAAATAAAAGAAAAGCTCCTAAAATGTCACTTTACCATACAAATCCTTAATAAAGTAAACAGAATCATTATTATTATGCCGTAAAAATAAAAAAAAGACTGAAATACATTAAGATCGAACATAAATGTAAGTTACAAATTTTTATGAATATTTTTTTAACTCTCAAAATAAAGTTGAAGGTGTATTATGCTCTCAGTTTGTCATGGTGGTCCGGTGGTTAGGACAGGAGGGGTCTGTCTGTGGATTAGATGTGATCTCCCCTTCATTTATATCCAGCATTAGGTAAACTGACTCTTCAGAGACACCTTATGGAGACGGTTACTGAATGAGTCCCGGTCCATATGATTACCTGCACCTATGGGGGGTCTCCACAAGGAGAAAAGTTCCCTCCTAGACCGGTGTAAAATGTGAGAACAGCAAAAGGGTAAAACATGGAGCATGAAAAGGGATAATCATGATAACACTTAGTCCTGATATTTAGAACATATGTCCAGATATATATAAAGTGGTTTAAACTGCCTAAAAGCCGAATAAGTGGGTGTCAGCTGTATGTCACAGCACACACCGCACTGTAGCACCCGTGACCTAAGCCATCTCCAATTGTTCATGTTAGCCCCTTACAAATATGACCGCGGCATGTAAGGGTATCACCCCGAGTGACCAGACCCCCCCATGCCACTTACCGGGAGATACATCCCTCTACATCCCCGAGTTCCACCGATTGCCCCGGGGCCACCCGATCAGTCCAGCAGTCAGACCCCTCTGGGTCTAACTGAACACAGCCTGCACATGCACCTGCACGCTCACACAATACAATACATTAGTAGTGCAGTGTCTTGGACCTAAACCAGTGATCAGAGCATGACGGGTTCAAGTCCAAGTTTGTATAAAGTAAAAGAAAAAAAAGTTTAAAAAAAAGTACGTTTAAAGCATTTTTAAAATAAATAAATAAATAAAAGAAAAGCTCCTAAAATGTCACTTTACCCTACAAATACTTAATAAAGTAAACAGAATCATTATTATTATTATGCCGTAAAAAAAAAAAAAAGACTGAAATACATTAAGGAAAAGATCATTTTTTAAAACACCCTTTAACCTCTTCCCGCCGAAGCCCTTTTTAGTTTTTGCATTTCCATTTTTCACTCCCCACCTTCAAAAATCTATAACATTTTTATTTTTCCATGTGTGAGGGCTTGTTTTCTGTGTAACAAATTGCACTTCACAGTGATGGTATTTAATATTCCATGTCGTGTACTGGGAAGCGGGAAAAAATTCCAAATGCAGTGAAAACACGCATTTGCACCGTTTGCTTGTGGGCTTGGATTTTAATTTTTACACTGTACGCCCCCAAATGACAGGTCTACTTTATTTTTTGGGTCTTTGGTTTAAAAAAAATTAAAACAAAATGTAAAAAAAAATTGCATCTTCTTGCGCTAATAACTTTTTCATACTTCGGTGTATGGAGTCATTTTCTGCGACTTTTGATGATGTTTTCAAGGCTTATATTTTTAGGACTGTACAGCCTTTTGATCACTTTTTATTGAAGTTTTTTTATTTTTAAAGTGGCGAAAAAAGTGCCATTTTCGACTTTTGCCGCTATTATCCGTTACGGGGTTAAACACTGTGAAAAACCATTATTATATTATTGACGTTATTAATATTTTAGCTTTTTAAAATATATTTTTCAGACCACCTAGGGTACTTTAATCCTCAGTAGTCTGATTAATGCCACCATATCCTGCCACACTACTGTATAGCTGTGTATGGGGATTTTCCCCCTCATTTATTACTAAGTGCGAATCGCACATTGAAATGAATAGGTTAGAACAGTGGTGGCGAACCTATGGCACGGGTGCCAGAGGTGGCACTCAGAGCCCTTTCTGTGGGCACTCAGGCCATCACCACAGGACGGAGTTCACCAAACAGGACCAAATCTTCCTGTGGTCCCAGGCAACTTATGATATGATGCTCTTAGCGCTATTTTAGCGCTATTTGGAACGGCAGGAAAAGTGAGGTGGTGTTAACAGAACTGCGTCATCTTTGGAGGTCATGCTGCTGGACCCACCAATCTTCCTCTACAGAGAGACGCTCTTTCTTTCAACTGTATTGGTGGCCTCAGGGGCTGATACGATTGAAAGATGTGTAAGAACACGTAGTAATAAGTTACTGCTTAAAATGCCACATTGGCACTTCACAGTAAATACCGTATATACTCGAGTATAAGCCGACCCAAGTATAAGCCGAGGCCCCTAATTTTACCACAAAAACCTGGTAAAACCTATATATTTTTTACCCGAGTATAAGCCGAGTTTGGGTTTTCAGCACAATTTTTTGTGCTGAAAAACTAGGCTTATACTCGAGTATATAAGGTAAGTGGATTTTGGTCGTAGTTTGGGCACTCGGTCTCTAAAAGGTTTGCCATCACTGGGTTAGAACCAGACAGCCACAGGTCTTCGGAAGACCCGAGGCTGTCCTGGCAATCGATCACCGCCCCCGATGATGTCAATGGCCCATGCACTGCCATCTTTTTGAAGCCTATGCCGGCGATGGGTTACCACCCGTGATCTGTGCTAGTACGTCACGTGTCAGTAAGGGGTTAAAAAAAAATGTTCTAAAATGTGATCAAAAAGTGTTACACACCCCAAAATTACGCCGCAAAAAAGAACAACTCTTCTCACAGAAAATAAGCCCTTAACCAGATTTTTCAGCAAAAAACATTAAAACCATAAATGAACAATTGGGTTATGATTAAAAACAAATTTTTCTAAATTAGCTTTTATTCAGTAAAATTCTGAAAAATTTAAAAAGCCTCGTGAATGAGGTATTTCTATAATAAAATAGAATAAAAGTAGCACATTATTTTTATGGTATGGCGCATGAACAAAAAAAAAGAAAAAAAACTGAAAAAATGGCTCCTCACGTGCCATTATTCCTGCCTGGCCGGGGGCGGAGAGGGGGGGGGGGGGTTATTTTGTATTGAAGGTTATTCAAGGATTTTAGCAAAATACAAATAACGAACCAAATACCAAATACTAGATTGTAAGTAACAAGTACAATAAGTGCAGATGGACAATTGCAGGAATTATTCAGCCTGGAAATTACAGTAAATCTCTAAAAGCAGCGACAGCCCAAACAGCAGTCACCACCACATATGGGGGATCGGCACTCGGGACAAATTGTGAAGCTTTTTGTCTTTTAATCTATTGTGAACGTTTTTTGTTTTTTTTTAATTAGCAAAATAGAAAAAGACTAATACAGATCACATGACCTCCCCCCCATCTATGGTGAATGTTTAATATTCTGCCCAAAATGAATGTATTGTCCAAAAGAATTACAATTTCTACGTTGCACCTCCATTTTGCTTTAACTCCTATAAAAACACCTGAAGGGTTAACAAACTTCTTGTGTTTATTCTTATATGTTGAGGGGTGTATTATCTATAACGGGGGCATTTTTTTTTTTTCTATTATTTAGGCCTCTCAAAGTCAATTGATAGTTGAGTAGGTCCCTATAAATACAGGTTTTGGTGATTTTACTGAAAATTTAGAAAAATGGCATCAAAATTCGAAGCCTCATAACATTCTAGAAAAATAAGTGGATGCTTAAAAAACCCTCCAACATAAAGCACATATGTGGCATTAATAGCGTTCATTTGGGTGTTATGTCTATCTGCTTCAAAAGGAAAGAATTTAGAACTTTTTAAAATATTTCTGTTTTTTTTTTTTTTTACACAAAATATATCATCCAAATATTTAAACTACTCTGAAGTACAATGTAACATTAAGAAAACAATTCTCAACTCCTCCTCATATTGTGGCCCCTCATCTCTTCCTCATATTGTGGCTCATCTCTCCCTCATATTGTGGTCCCACTCATCTCTTCCTCATATTGTGGCCTCTCATCACCCCCTCATATTGTGGCCCCTCATCTTCCTCATATATTGTGGCTCCTCTCAACTCCTCCTCATATTGTGGCCCCTCATCTTCTCATATTGTGGCCTCTCATCACCCCCTCATATTGTGGCCCCTCATCTTCCTCATATATTGTGGCCCCTCTCATCTCCTCCTTATATTGTGGCCCCTCATCTCTTTAGTCATTTACTGTGTGCATATACGCTGGATAAGAGTAGTAGTACCATTCAGTGGCCATACAAACAGAAGAGTAGTATTAACATGTTGAATAGTAGTGGTAATTTGTGCAGGATACGGGGAGAAAAACAGGAGAATGTATGGAGCAGACAGTTTTTTAGCATCTATAAGTATTATATCAGTATCAAACTTTGTAAGTGGTTTTAGTGGCCATGGGCCCCAGTCGACAGCCCAAAATGCCCATCTTATAATCCATTTCTGATGTTGCTTTCCGAATGTGACCCTGATAGCAAAAGTTAAATAAGTGACAAACATTCTTGCCCTGAGCTTATAGTAAGTAGTTGTAGGTATGCCTGTGTAGTTACCAGAGAGTCTGGATTGCCCAGGAATGAGCCAGCAGATGCTAATGTGTGAGGGGCATACAGTTTGCCACCAGTTGCCACAGATATGCAGCTGGGGTGTTCAATCCCAGACTTTTAACTCTAGGGACATGTTTCTTGGCTAAGCCGTGTAGGCCAGTATACAGGCTCACACCCCATTGGCTACAATACACCACTGGAATTGGATCATCCTTCTAAACCTTTTAAAAACCTATAACAGGTCCAAATATGGCTAAATGCTGGAATAAACGCCCCCAACAAGTGTAACTATTATAAGTGATTATACTATTGATTCCAAATAGTTTTCTTGCTTAAACCTATTGAATACTGGATTCAGATTTGTATGTATCTTGTCTGTCCTGGAACTAGATCTCGGCTCTTAAAAAATTGTCTGACCGAGATGACACCCGTTCATATCCATATTTGGATGTTAGGCCTCTTTCACATTTGCTTTGCAGATCACGTCTGATCAGGGTTCGATCAGGGTTTGGTCAGTGAAAAACTGACAGTTTGCAGTCAGAGTTTGTTCAGTGTCTCAGTTTTTCACATGTGTTTTTTTTTTGTGTTTTCAATGCGTTTTACACTCGCAGGCAATGCGCATGAAAAAGACTCACTGTGGTCTATCTTTTCTATGTCAATGGATTGGTTTTAAAACCGTTGCACTTGCATGTGTCTCAGAGTGTGATGCGTTTTTGATGCGTCTCCATAGAGTTGCATGGAGCATTTTTCATGTGTGTGACTTGCAAAAGTAGAGCATGCAGAGATTTTAATATGTGTGTGTATGTGAAAAAAAAATACAAGTGTGTGACAACACGTGTGTGAAAAACGTGATTGTGGCCCCTTGGCCTTGCTCTGTTGCCAGAATAGAGAGAACACGACCCACATTTACTAAGAACAGTGCAGTACTGTACTATGTGCAGTTACCTGTGTAGTGTGCAGGGGGCGCCAGATTCATGAATTGTATTGCATGTTCTTCATGAATCTGGCGCCCCCTGCACTGCTCCAACAGAGTGCACCAACTTTTTTGGTGCACCTTTAACACATGGGGGCAGATTTACTTACCCGGTCCATTCGCGATCCAGCGGCGCGTTCTCTGCAGTGAATTCGGGTCTTCCGGCGATTCACTAAGGCAGTTCCTCCGACGTCCACCAGGTGTCACTGCTGCACTGAAGTCCGCCGAGGTCCGCTGGAGTTCACAATGCTATTCCTGGTGAAGGTAAGCGCGTGTCCAGCTACATTTTTTTTTTTTTTAATGCGGCGGTTTCTCCGAATCCGTCAGGTTTTCGTTTGGCCACGCCCCCGATTCCCGACGCGTGCACAATCTGATTGCGTGCGCCAAAAACCCGGGCAATTCAGGGAAAATCAGCGCAAATCGGAAATATTCGTGTAACACGTTTGGAAAATGCGAATCGGGCCCTTAGTAAATGACCTCCATGGTGTGTGACACACTTCTGTCGGACTCTGCATGTTAAATGTGTCGCATGGTCCGACTGTGCTCTGGAACGCCCATTTCAGTGCAAAATTTTTGGTCGAGTATAGTGCAGCTGTACCACAAATGTGTCCCAGACACTTCTTAAATGCCTGTGGAAGCAGTTCGCACTGAAAAGAACGTGCAAAGACTGACAGAAAACTAGCACAAACTCTTTATTAAATGTGGGCCAGTCTGTTGGTATCCAGAACCCAGCCCCCTCCCCCAACCAGGGTCTATGCCCTAAATCCCAGTACTGTACCCTATATAACAGTGGTGGCGAACCTATGGCACGGGTGCCAGAGGTGGCACTCAGAGCCCTTTCTGTGGGCACTCAGGCCATCACCACAGGACGGAGTTCACCAAACAGGACCAAATCTTCCTGCGGTCCCAGGCAACTTATGATATGATGCTCTTAGCGCTATTTTAGCGCTATTTGGAATGGCAGGAAAAGTGAGGTGGTGTTGACAGAACTGCGTCATCTTTGGAGGTCATCCTGCTGGACCCACCAATCTTCCTCTACAGAGAGACCCTCTTTCTTTCAACTGTATTGGTGGCCTCAGGGGCTGATACGATTGAAAGATGTGGAAGAACACGTAGTAATAAGTTACTGCTTGAAATGCCACGTTGGCACTTCACAGTAAATAAGTGGATTTTGGTCGTAGTTTGGGCACTCGGTCTCTAAAAGGTTCGCCATCACTGCTATATAAGGACAGACCTTATAAACTAATACTGATGGGAAAGGAGATGTGTTTTGGATGGATCTTCTAAAGAAATCTATCATTGTAAGTATTTATATTGCAGCCACTGACCTTACAACCTGTGTTGTTGAACCCTTTGCCTGAGAAAAGTACATTACAAATGTTTGTTGTCATTGGGAAAACATATTCTTAGAAAATAAAATATATTTTATATCACTTGAAGTCTGCAACTCATCACTTGTCCACTTGGACTTGTACAAGAAGCCAGAGAAGAAAACCCGAGGCTGGTATCTGTCATTAATGGCTCCTAATGAAAAAGGACCTACCTATGCTTGGCTGGACCCCTCCAGGCTCTACTGTCACCAGGAGGTTAGTTTACTACCATAAATACATACATTTTGTGGGTTATGTTGGGAGTTTGAGTGTGGGTATTTTTGTTGGAATCTCTTTACAATGTTTTTCAGGCTGTGCATTACTTTTCTGGCCACATCAGTAGGGGTTGTCAGGTTTAAAAATCGCATTTACAAATATCATATTTTAATGGAAATCTACCATCAAAATCTAACATGATAAACAAGGTCGGACTAGGGGGAGTGGATTTGATTCTGGGTTCCTACTGCTATATGAAAATATTGCTTGCATATTCTTAGACCTTCACATTTTGGCCCCTCTCATCTCTCCCTATTATTGTGGCCCCTCTCATCTCCTCCTTATATTGTGGCGCCTCATCTCTCCCTCATATTGTGGCTCCTCTCAACTCCTCCTCATATTGTGGCCCCTCATCTTATCATATTGTGGCGCCTCATCTCTCCCTCATATTGTGGTCCCACTCATCTCTTCCTCATATTGTGGCCTCTCATCCCCCCCTTATATTGTGGCCCCTCATCTCTTCCTCATATTGTGGCTCATCTCTCCCTCATATTGTGGACCCACTCATCTCTTCCTCATATTGTGGCCTCTCATCCCCCCCTTATATTGTGGCCCCTCATCTCTTCCTCATATTGTGGTCCCACTCATCTCTTCCTCATATTGTGGCCTCTCATCACCCCCTCATATTGTGGCCCCTCATCTTCCTCATATATTGTGGCTCCTCTTATGTCTCCCTTATATTGTGGCCCCTAATCTCCCTCTCATAGTGTGGCCCCTCTCATCTCCCCCCTCATATTGTAGACCCTCTCATCCCCCCATATTGTCGCCCCCCTCTCACACCTCCAATGCATTAAAAAATAAACACCACATTCTCACCTGTCCCTGTTCCCCAAAAAGCTCTCATCTTCTCATCTTTCTCTCCCGTGCATTATTTTAGCTATTTGCTTTCTGCATCATCACTGCTCCCCTGCTATGTTCTGTGATGCCGGCAGACGTGAAGACCACCGGCCACACAACTACCGCAGAGGAGCAGTGATAATCCAGAGAGTGAACAGCTAAAATAATGCTAATGAACCTAAAGGGCCCCTCCCCCAGCACTTCCTGATGCTGCTAGATTACAAAGGGAATGGGAGGAGGGAGAGAACAGGGGGTTGGATGAGACATGTCTAATTCATTGTAACAGTCTGTGAAGAAACAGCACTGAGGGACTCTGGTAACACCTCCAGAACCTTTCTGTCTCATAAGTATAATTTTAAAAGTTGATTTTAGAAGGAAGGAGACCATAGATATACAAATATAAGATGATTACCACAGTCACTATGCCTGGATTTATGAGTAAGTGTCCCTGGTAGTTTATCATTATTGAATTTGATGGTTTTTTAAAAGTTAATAAATGAAACTACTTACCTATGAAATAGCGAATACTTCGGATTTATGAGAATAAGAAGTGTCACTTATTCCAAAATTTTAGCAAAACATAAAAAGAAAGATTATAATTAGTCATTTAGGTCATTCTGTTAGCATATGGCATGTCTCAATTCCTAATATACACCAGAATATAGTATCCACGAACCACAGTGAAATATATATAATCTCCATCCAGATAGTATTTTTTACCACATCTTGCAAGACTATACCCAGAATACACAAATCTATGTTGGAGAGGATGCAACCTTCCAGGGAACCTTTTCCACATATGGTGGAGCTGCCCCAAAAATCACTATCTTTTGGCATCAAGTCTCAGATCTGATAGCAGGAATGTCAGAGGGAATAATGACGCTCTCTGTATAGCAGCTGCTCTCAAATATTTTACTAGGAACATTACTAATAGAGAAGAACATCAATAAATATAACGGGTAATACATCAAATATTCTCAGCTGCTATTATCAGAAACTGGGAAACAAATTGCTCCCCTACAATTCCAAACATTCCTGAAGGAAAGTTGGAAAATTGAACAATGCATGTGGGAAAAATGTGGAGTTTTTGCAATAACCTGAATCAAAACTGGCGTTGCTGGCCACATTACATAAGATTGAGACATAGAATACGACAAGTAACTCTATACTAACGTAGAATGTGTTGCTCCTCACCCTGGGTGTCCCTCTATTTGCCTGCATCATGTCCAAATAGATCCCAGAGATAGGATCAATGCATTGTAAAAGGTTCTGTTTTTTCCTCTTATTGCATAACTTTGTTTGTGGAAAATTTTAGTAAAAAAAATATTTTAGACATTGATGTAACCATGCTGACCCAAAGACTGAAGGCTATGTGCAAAATTTGGAAACTAAGAATTATTAAATACTAAATTTTGCTATCAAAAATACACAAGGCCCCTTGAATTAATGGGATTGTTAAAGAAAATCTACCACCAGGATGAAGGATAGTAAACCAAGCACACTGACAGCTTCTTTTAGCTTTTTTCCCCTGTTTTTTTTAAAGGGGCTTTTCAAATTCTGCAAATGAGCCAGAGGGGCTCCATGCTCCATTACCATCTATGGAGCCTAGAGCCCGGCGGGCTCATTTGCAGAATTTGAAAAGCCCCTTTAAAATAAAACAGGGGAAAAAAAGCTAAAAGAAGAACAGATCCTGCCAGAGGGGGCACACACCAGTGTGTCAGTGTGCTTGGTTTACAATCCTTCATCCTGGTGGTAGATGTCCTTTAAAAGATTACAGTTTTTGGAATACGAAAATAAAAAATGGCTTGACATTGTGCACCTTACACATTTGACTTTATTTATTTAAACATCCCCCTTTTCAAAACATAAAGATCCAGGTAAGGACCATCACTTAAAGGGATTGTCCACTTTCAGCAAATAATTGATATGGTTTGTGTAATGAAAAGTTATACAATTTTACAATATACTTTCTGTGGACAACCCCTTTAACTGCATACTGCAATATAGTTTAAACAAATAGATATTCCAATATTAATGATTGGTCTCCAATCTTTTATTTAGGCCCTACAGGACTGCATTGAAGATTTGCTACAACCCTTTAAGAATGACCAGATAGATCTTGTTGCTGGGATTGATGCAATGGGATTCATTTTAGGTAAACCTCACAAACATGCAATACAATTTATGATTTATAAATCAATATAGTACAACTAGATTTAGGTAAGTTTAGGTGTATTTTATCTTAGCAAAAAAAATATTTATTTCTCCACTTCCTCCTTTCTCTTCTAAGCTCTTCATTCTGAAATGCCTGATAAGTCTGTCTTTGTCTTACAAGACAGACTGTCAGCTCACTTCCATCCCTGGACTGTGCTCACTTGAGTATGAGCTGAGGAGGATTTTTTCGCCATAAAAAATGTGCTAAAAAAAGTTGGCTTATACTGGATTATAATAATAATAACAATCTTTACTTATATAGTGCAATCAAATTCTGTAGCTCTTTAAAAATTCATATAGATAGGGTGGTATGTTGGCTTAGTGGTTGCATTACAGCCTTGCAGCGTTGAGGTCCTGGGTTCAAGTCCCAGGGTCATCATCTGCAAAGAGTTTGTATGTTCTCTCCATGTTTGCGTGGGTTTCCTCCGGGTCCTCCCACACTCCAAAACATACATAGGTTGATAAGATTCCGAGCCCCATTGGGGACAGCGACTGATCCGGCAAACTCTGTGCAGCGCTGCGTAATCTGTGTGCGCTATATAAATAAATAATAATAATAATTATTATATACAGTATTTATAAGTCTCATCTAGTAGGACACATGGGAATATATATAAATATATGGCACAAGATAAAATCAACTAAAAAAAATGTATTAAATAATAAAACCATTAAAAAATATATTACTAAAAAGAAATTTTGATGAGGACACAAAGCCACAAAGTCAAGGTTTTAATACTTTTACAAATGCCTATGCATTGGGCTCCCCCTAGTGGTAGCTGGTAATTTAATCAGCTCTATGAGGTGAAAGAAGTTTTTTTTTCATAGAAAAGCAGAAAAAGTGTTATATAACTATCAAAAAATATTACTTGTCAATTTTACTGCTGTAGATTTCATATCAGAAACTAAGGCTTCTAGACCAGAACTCAGCCCCAGCTTTTTGTCAATTATATAATTAAAAGGAACCTGTCATCAGGAACCCTTTTTCTAGCTCCCCATAGAGAAGAGTGTGCACATGGCCAAAGTGATTTTATAATAAAACTGGCTTTTTCAGGTAAAAAGAAAAGTTAGATGAAAGTTTACCTTTTTCTCTGTCCTGTGGCCAGTGATGAGTGGTCCCCCCCCTCCCCCTCATCCTGGGGAAACTGCTCCATAATGTGTCTATTTGAAATAGGAGGGATATGTGCATTTAAAAAAAAATTGCAAATAGATGTATGATGGGCCAGTTTCATGAGGGAAGGGGGAAACCGTTTCTCTCTGGCCACTCCCATGTGACATGGCTCTGCAGAGGGAAAGGTAAACTTTCACCTCACTTTTCTTTTTATCGGAAAAAGCCACTTTTAATACAATAAAAGTTTCTTAGTGTTCACACTATTCTCTATGGGAACATGGGGTAGCCAGAAAAAGTGCTCCTGATGACAGGTTCCCTTTAAGTTTTTTTGAGGCACCAAAGTGAGCGTCCCCTTAAATGCTAGATTATAGAAAATGACATTTTCGTTCTCTAAATTCCAAAACCTACAGAGATATTAGTGTTAAATCGTAAAGTATAATTGGTCTCAATGGTTCATAACTGCAGCATATTTAGACCACTATCCAGGCTCGGACTGTCCCACAGGTGAACAGGTGGATCCACCGGTGGACCCCTGAGTTAGGTGGGCACCCTGGCCTTGTATTAGTACTGCTGGACAAGGTACCCTCTCTGTAATTTATACATATATTTAGCATAGAGCATCTCAACTATCCTATGAATATATACAGTGGTGTAGCTAGAAGCTGATGGGCAGTGCAAAGTCTGTGCCAGGCCCCCGACTATAATGTATGGTTTATAGTAATAGTCTTCTCATATGGGAAAGTGACACCATAAGAGCCCCCTAAACCTCTTGGGCCCTAGTGCGACCGCAACCTCTGCACCCCCTCAAGTTGCGCCCCTGTATTTATACGATTTTATTAATAGATTATGCAACAAACTTATAGCTGTGGTGGGCCCCAAGATCAGATTTTACTGGTGGGCCCAAGGTATCTCAGTCCAACATTGCCACTATCAATCTTACTTGGGTGAAATTTATTAGGAATGGTCTGTCATAGATTTCAGCTATAACCTTTTATAGTAGATACAGTGGATCAGGGTGTCTCTGCTCTGCCCTTCTCCCTTCCCTCCCTCTCTGCTCACTATTTGGAAAAGTGGCGTGAGGGTTAGAAAACCTTTAAAAAGTGGTTCACAGCCAGGAATTGTGACATCTATCATACGCCAGAAATCATGTGATTGACCCCAGGATAACTACTCTTTACCGGTGTGTTTACTATTCAGGGAACCATTCCAAAACCATCAGTTCTGTTATGAAACAGACATTAAGGAGAATTTCCAGAGAATTAAAAATGCATTTGCTTGGTCCAACAAAATTGTCCCTCTAACCATAATTTTTATTCATGTGTACTACCTATCATAGCATAATAATAGCAAACGTAAGCATAAGCAGCATCCACCAAAATGCCTGGAACCTCCCCTTAATAGAAAATCCTGCTAAAACATATAGGGGGAAACTCATTATTGTTGGCACTATGTGTTTTCTTTTGGTGCTTGATGTTAGTGGTGTTCTGCACTGTGATGCTCAGTGGTTAGCAAGACAGACTTGCAGCGCTAGGCCTCTGAGTTCAAGTTCTATCCGGGTCAACATCTGCAAAGAGTTTGTATGTTCTCTCCGTATTTGCGTGGGTTTCCTCCAGGTCCTCCGGTTTCCTCCTACACTCCAAAACATACTGGTCGGTTGATTAGACTGTGACCCCCATGGGAACAGAGACAGATTTGGAAAGCTCTGTGTAGCGCTGTGTAATCTGTAGGCGCTATATAATTTAAGGAATTATTATTATTCATTGTGGGGCATGACCTTAATGTATCTGCCGCACAGCAAGAAGAAAAGTCGGTATTGTCGGGAAAAGTGTCAGTATTGAAAATTGGGCAACATAACAAAAGGCATGAGTTGTTGGAAAAACAGATTTATTGTTTCACGGACACATAATAAATATATTGCACAAGGCGCAGGAACCAAAAAAAAAGGCTGCCAAAAACCTAGCAGAAAGGGTATAATAAGTAGCCTCACTTGTTGTGTCTGGTACTGCAGCTTAGCTATGTTAAAGGGAATGTCACTGAGCTGCTATACCACACATATAGGTACAGAGAATAGGTGATGGAATGCACCTATTGTACCTAATGTCATGGACCTATAGAAGCAACAGATACGTTTAGCACAAGTAGTGGCTGGCACAGATGAAACCACACAGAAGTGTGATACTGTAGATCAGGCAGGGATGTGGTCCATTATCAAATTGGGGTCAGAATAGTTTTGCAGACCTAATAATTAATATATAATTCTGCCAAATTGGTCCGTGTCCCCAATTGGGCTCGCAATCTAATCAACCTACCAGTATATTTTGGAGGAAACCGGAGAACCCGGAGAAAACCCACACAAACACAGAGAGAACATATAAACTCTTTGCAGATGTTAACCCTGGGACTTGAAGTGACTGTGTGTCACAACAAAAACATTGCAGGACCGCAAACACCTTAGCAGTACTATGGCAAGCTCGGACCTTTGCATCTTTGTGTATAAATAAACCTGCCTTTTATCAGAAGGAAGAAGGGCTTGAAAAAAATGCAGACTTCAAAAGGCCAGCGCACCCTATGGACACGGGCAGTAGCGCAGTGTCTTTCCCTAGAAAGAGCAGTGTACAGGTCATCTCTAATCCTGGACAACCCCTTTAAGTAAATGCTGTGTCTTATAGAACTGTTGCATGGTTTGCTTTATTGTTGCTGATTCACTAGATGTGACGTTAATTTCTATAATGTTTTCTTCTCAACCAGGAGCTGCCATCGCCTCACATCTAGGGAAAGGGTTCTTAGCCATCAGGAAAGCTGGACACCTCTGTGTTAAGACTTATAGCCAGTCATATGTTGACTACTCTGCAAAGGAGAAAAATATGGAGATCCGGACAGATGCCATTAAATCAGGTGAGAGGTCATTAGCCGTATATTAACAGCAATGCACACAGTCACGCGTCTCATGGAAACATAGGTCCACCTGTAGCCCATTGCATTGAGATGTATAAGGCGTTATCTGGGGTGTCTTCCCTTTCCGTGGTGGTCTTTAAATAGTTGGCTACAGCTCTTCCCTGTTACTAGTAGTCTCTTACTAGTGGGTAAATCTCCTGTAAATGGCATCAAGATGCTACATCATCTGATTCAGCTCCCATCTTCGAAATGCACATTCAGGGGTGGTGCTCTATGAAAATGTTTGAGCACCCCAAAAAAATTGCCCACCGCTCCCTTTGTCTAGGTATCCTAGACAGAAGTTCCTAAAACTTCGATCTTAGGCCGTATTCTCAAGAGAGAACCTTTCATTTCAATGAGTGAACTTGGATACTTCCTGGTTGTGTGAATGGAGTCTTAAAGATTTGGAATCTAGAATCCAAGTGTCTCATGCCCAGTGCACGGCTGTTTTTATAGGAATGCGAATCTTACTAGTGGATCAGTGGATTGAGACTGGAGGAACGATGAGAGCTGCCATTAAATTGGTGGAAGATCAAGGAGGGGTCGTTGCAGGTAAGAACCTAAAGAAGGAGTAATTGTTAGTGGTTTGGGGATATTTTGACCAGGAAAGGGACTTGTACTCTACCTATGTATATAAATCCAACAGAGGGCAGGACCCCATAGAAGACTTCTGAATGGGGCCCCCTAACCCCTCGGAAAATATACAAATTTGTATAGTCACACATTTATACACTTATGTGCACATATTTAGGCACTAATATACATATATACACTTACACAGATCTGTCCACAGTAGATGCTAACCACATGGGGGGAGAGCAAGGCAGGAATTAGAAATGAGAGATCCCAAATCCTGTTGTTCTGCTGCCCCCTTCATCTCCCCCGACATTTATCTGATCTGATTCATGTTGTGTACTGTGGAAGATGTGCACTGCTATATATCACATATATGTACAATGTGTAGCATGATATGTATATAATGTTTCACATCCTCCATTCTTTATTGTGTCAGGTCTGATGCCAGGGCCCCCTGACCCTGGGGGCCCCATACCAGCGGCAATGGCTGTAATGTAGGACCAACCTTCATGGCAATGATGTGGATGACAATATATACACAAGTCACTGGATCAAGCATTGTCTTTATCTTCTAGGAATTGCTACCATCTGCATTGAGGACAGCGAAGGAGGCAAGTGGGTGAGAGAAAGCTACAAATGCTCTGACTGTGTCCCCGATGACTTAAGGAACCAGTTCAATGGACACTTCTTGGAGAGTTTTCACGCCTTCCATGCCGAGAACAATAACTGATATCCTCCCTGGTTGTCCCATAATTCCCTACATCTATTATTATCTGAATGAATAGTTGAAATGTCACACTCTAAACATCTTATTTGCCATAGGTGTGATAATAAGATGTGTCTCAGATACTGTAATATGTCAGTATCTCAAGATCTCCAAGTATCTTGGTGTCCAGCTGTTTTTCACAATGCTGCAAGGAGAGCAATGAAATGAGAGTCAGCAAGTGATATTTCTTTATGGCGGCTCTTATTAAAATGTGAACTATATGTACAGCTTCATAGGTCAAGAAAATAGATTTTTGTTATAGGAAATTTGATTGACCTGCTTCTAAAAGAAATAAAGTGAACTGTTAAACAAAGGGAGTGTGGTGTTTCCTTCTCCTGACCACCCGATGCCATAGTTTTACAGACCAGGCACATGAGCTAGACTTTGCAACAATACTTAAAGGGATATTCCCATTTCAGCAAATGAATGGTATTGTTTGTATTATAAAAAGTTATACAACTTTTTAATACACTTTCTGTACCACTTCCCTGTTGGTTTTCTAAATCTCTGCTTCCTGTCAATATATAGAAAGCTTCTATGTTTACTTCGAAACAGAAATCTGACCATGGTCACACAGGTGCACGGCTCGTTATAAGACACAGCTCTGATTACTCTGTGTGATACTAATGAGCCGTGCACCGTGCACCATGGTCAGATTTGTGTCCACTGGTAGTAAACATAGAAGCTTTCTATAGAATGACAGCAAGCAGAGATCTAAATAACCATGAGGATTTAATACAGAAAGTGCAATCGAAAGTTGTATAACTTTTTATAATACAAATAATTGTATTAATTTGCTGAAATGGGAATACCCCTTTAAGGGTCAGTCATTGACTTGTAGGGGCTCATTTACTAAGGGTCCGAATTGCGCACTTTCGTTGGGTTTCCCGACAATTTCCGATTTGCGCCAAATTGCCCCGGGATTTTGGCGCACGCAATCAGATTTTGGCGCATCGGCGCCAGCTTTAACGCAACAGAAATTGGGGAGTGTGGCCGTCGGACAACCCGACGGATTCGGAAAAACCGCTGAATTTAAAAAAGAATTTGTGTCGCAATATCAGCACTCACATGCACGGGACGAAGAAGGTGAACTCCAGCGGACCTCGACGCTGCAGCAAAACCTGGTGGATATCGGGTGCACGGACCTTAGTGAATCCCAGCAGACCCGAATTCTCGTGGGAGAACACGCCACTGGATCGCGACTAAACCGGATAAGTAAATGTGCCCCATAGAGTAGATACATCAAAATAAGTTGCATGTAGAAGATGGTTTTCTTGCTCCAGATGTATGTTTCCATACATCTGCAATGTGTTCTTCACACATATTGTTCTTCACATACTATTGTGAAGAACACCGTTCGGCACGCATGTCTTCGGATAAGTTAGCAGATGTATGGAACAGCGCTGACAGGATGATCTGCAGTCGGCTCTTCTCCTCCCTGCAGCGTGGAGACACAGACAGCGCGATCTATGAGTCATAAATGGGCCGTCTGTGGAGGACTGAAAGTGCAGGGAGAGGCCGCTCTGCCCACAGTTCTGCCTCTCTATGGTATCAGTGACTAAGGGCCCCTGGAGCCGATCTAACAGTGTGTGCAGGGCCGGATCTACAGCCCCAGATGCCAGGGCCCCCATAGAGAGAGGACTGATCCCGGGGCCTGGCCCTGTCTACAATAAAACAAATGTACAGCAACTGCACCACTAAATTCCCCTTTCTTTAATCCTGCCGCTATGAGTAATAAAATATGGTACCAATGTATGAATTCAGGCAACTTAGATAATCACCAAATCGATAGATCATCAAATAAAATCTACACAGCTGACAATTTCTTTAATAGAGGCCCCTGCATGTTCATAATTGGACACTTGCAAACTTTCCCAAACCATCATTGTTTATTAAAACTCCTAAAATTGATATATTTCCATTTAAACATTGTCCTCCTCATTAAATAACATCAGTATAGATGACCCCCATCCCACGCCACCCCAGGAGCATCTACATTTCTACATTCATTCCTGATTGCAGCAGATCTGCTGGTGATGTATGATATGGGCACCGCTGCCAGCCCGGGCATAAGTCACATCCTCTGCCCATCTACCACTAATATAACAATACAATAATACATATAAATATACTAATTCCTCTGGACACTGTACTGCCATGTCTGATGCCCACAGTATAGCTCTCCTACCGCTCTGTGTCCTCACTGCTCCCAGGTCCTCTCCTGCCGCTCTGTGTCCTCACTGCTCTCAGGTCCTCTCCTGCAGCTCTGTGCTTTCACTGCTCCCAGGTCCTCTCCTGCCCCTCTGTTTCCTCACTGCTCCCAGGTCCTCTCCTGCCGCTCTGTGTCCTCACTGCTTCCTGGTTCTCTCCTGCCGCTCTGTGGGGGTCATTTACTAAGGGCCCGATTCGCGTTTTCCCGACGTGTTACCCGAATATTTCCGTTTTGCGCCGATTGTACCTGAATTGCCCCGGGTTTTTGGCGCACGCGATCGGAATTTGGCGCATCGGCGCCGGCATGCGCGCGACGGAAATCGGGGGCGTGGCCGAACGAAAACCCGACGTATTCGGAAAAACCGCCGCATTTAAAAAAAAAATTGTGTCGCGAAAATTTCACTCACCTTCATCCTGGATAGGCCGGTGTATTTCGAGGCATTCCAGCGGACTTCAGCGCAGCAGCGCCACCTGGTGGACGGCGGAGGAACTGCATTGATGAATCCCGGCCGGACCCGAATCCAGCGCAGAGAATGCGCCGCTGGATCGCGAACGGACCAGGTAAGTAAATGTGCCCCTGTGTCTTCACTGCTCCCGGGTCCTCTCCTGCTGCTCTGTGTCCTCACTGCTCCCAGGTCCTCTCCTGCAGCTCTGTGCTTTCACTGCTCCCAGGTCCTCTCCTACCACTCTGTGTCCTCACTGCTCCCTGGTCCTCTCCTGCCGCTCTGTGTCCTCACTGCTCCCAGGGTCCTCTCCTGCCGCTCTGTGTCCTCACTGCTCCCGGGTCCTCTCCTGCCGCTCTGTGTCCTCACTGCTCCCGGGTCCTCTCCTGCCGCTCTGTGTCCTCACTGCTCCCTGGTCCTCTCCTGCAGCTCTGTGCTTTCACTGCTCCCAGGTCCTCTCCTGCCCCTATGTGTCCTCACTGCTCCCAGGTCCTCTCCTGCCGCTCTGTGTCCTCACTGCTCCCTATAAAGCATGAGGGTGAGATGGTTTAAGTGTGAGGTTTTAAATTAACACTTTCTCACTTCAAAAAAAATATGACATGGGCCTATTACATTCTGCTACCAGGACCTTGATGTCATGTAGATAACTCAGTGTACCCCATTGTCATTGTAGAAAAGTGTTTTTTCAAGGAAGAGATGGTTTTAAAATATTGTCAACAGATTTATTTTGTAAATGATAGCGTAAAATAATAATACTACAGGTGGTCCACTACTTAAGAACACCTGACTTACAGACGACCCCTAGTTACAAACAGACCTCTGGATGTTGGTAGTTTACTGTACTTTAGCCCTAGGCTACAATTATCAGCTGTAACAGTTATCAAATGTGTCTGCAATTAAGATTTATTATTAATCCTGGTTCTTATGACAACAAAACATTTTTAAAATCCAATTGTCACAGAGACCAAAAAATTTTTGATTTGGGTTACAATGATAAAGTATACAAACCTACAGAACCTCTCTTATATGTAACCCGAGGACTACCTGTACAGAGAATCTGACACCTGTCTGACCATAGCCTGACTACTGTCATTTTAAAGATTGTGCACTGGTTGGTGCTTTATGTGAGCGGTGTACCCCACTGTCATAGCCAGCAGAAATGTCTGACCCCCAGCAGATTACTCAGCTATCGTATGTAATAAATGTATAAGTATCTCCCCTTCCCATTCTCTTTAGGTGGTCCTGGCGTCATTCCCCGGCCGAAACACCTTCATGGTTTCTGTGTAACAAATTGCACTTCATAGCGATGGTATTTAATATTCCCTGCCATGTACTGGGAAGCGGGAAAAAATTCCAAATGCAGTGAAAACACGCATTTGCACCCTTTGCTTGTGGGCTTGGATTTTAATTTTTACACTGTACGCCCCCAAATGACATGTCTACTTTATTTTTTGGGTCTTTGGTTTAAAAAAATTAAAACAAAATGTAAAAAAAATTTGCATTTTCTTGCGCTAATAACTTTTTCATACTTCGGTGTATGGAGTCATTTTCTGTGACTTTTGATGATGTTTTCAAGGCTTATATTTTTAGGACTGTACAGTCTTTTGATCACTTTTTATTGAAGTTTTTTTATTTTTAAAGTGGCAAAAAAAGTGCCATTTTCTACTTTTGGCGCTATTATCCGTTACGGGGTTAAACACGGTGAAAAACCATTATTATATTATTAACGTTATTAATATTTTAGCTTTTTTAAAATATATTTTTCAGACCACCTAGGGTACTTGAACCCTCAGTAGTCTGATTAATGCCACCATATCCTGCCACACTACTGTATAGCTGTGTATGGGGATTTTCCCCCTCATTTATTACTAAGTGCGAATCGCACATTGAAATGAATGAACCAGACAGCCACAGGTCTTCGGAAGACCCAAGGCTGTCATGGCAATCGATCACGCCCCCGATGACGTCAATGACCCATGCACTGCCATCTTTTTGAAGCCTATGCCGGCGATGGGTGGGTTACCACCCGTGATCTGTGCTAGTACGTCACGTGTCAGTAAGGGGTAAAAAAAAATGTTCTAAAATGTGATCAAAAAGTGTTACACACCCCACCCCCCCATCTATGGTGAATGTTTAATATTCTGCCCAAAATGAATGTATTGTCCAAAAGAATTACAATTTCTACGTTGCACCTCCATTTTGCTTTAACTCCTATAAAAACACCTGAAGGGTTAACAAACTTCTTGTGTTTATTCTTATATGTTGAGGGGTGTATTATCTATAACGGGGGCATTTTTTTTTTTTCTATTATTTAGGCCTCTCAAAGTCAATTGATAGTTGAGTAGGTCCCTATAAATACAGGTTTTGGTGATTTTACTGAAAATTTCGAAAAATGGCATCAAAATTCGAAGCCTCATAACATTCTAGAAAAATAAGTGGATGCTTAAAAAACCCTCCAACATAAAGCACATATGTGGCATTAATAGCGTTAATTTGGGTGTTATGTCTATCTGCTTCAAAAGGACAGAATTTAGAACTTTTTAAAATATTTCAGTTTTTTTTTTTCACACAAAATATATCATCCAAATATTTAAACTACTCTGAAGTACAATGTAACATTAAGAAAACAATGAAAAAATCTGCCGGATATGCTAAAATGTTTCAAAGCTACAACCACCCGCACAGATGAGGAGCTAAGTCAGTGTCATTGAATATAAAGTCAAGTACATGTCATGTGGTTATGTGCTACACGTCATCAATGGACTTATGTGCAATGTCCTGCATATACTGATATATCATAGTAGCTTCGTCTCATGTATCACCTATCAGAACGCAGAGATTCGGCTTGTAGTGCAGTATAACTCTATTGAAGCCTTTAGGCCCCTTCCACACTAGCATTTTTCACGCGCGAGTTCTGCGCGTGCTTTTGACGCGCAGAACTTGCATTGCACTCTGTCCCATTGTTTCCAATGGGTCTTTTTACACCATTTTTGATATTGCGTAGATGTTCGCACATTTGTTCTTTTAATGGTCTTAGAGTGCGCCCAATATACTGTTTGAGACAGGGGCATTGCATAGCAAAGGTAAATCACCCGTTTGCTATTACACGTAAGAAACTGTTTGATTTCATGTTCATTGGAATTGGAGGTGGAATTTATCACTTCAGTTTTCCTAGGAAAGGACGTGGTTTTATAACATATGCACATTCCACAACTGAAAAAAACATTGATATTCAACCCTGTGTTTTCAAAAACTTTCTTTTTCTTAACTGTAGGTGCTACTGTAAGAACTAAATTAGGAGCTTTTTTTTTTATAAATAATCATTGTCTTTGTCGGTAAAAGGGGGTGTAGATATTTATCATTCAATAATAGGTGCCAGTGTTTGGATTTTTAACTTAACTTATCTGTAACAAATGTAAGTATTATTTTACTATTATTTTGTTTTTACTATCATTTAGTATTTGTTGTAAGGTTCGTAGTGAGAATAGCAGAATCGGTATTATTATGCTCCAAAGGAGGTCCTATCTATTTGTGAATGATCTCCTATTCAGGAAAATATCATCTATGTACCGCCTCCAGAGCACCAGGTCTGCAACAAGTCTGCGAGTAATGGTGTTCAATTCCCAATATGCCATAAACAAATTGGCATAATGTGGCATGAATCAGGTGCCCATTGCGGTACCTGATGTGTGCAAATAAAGCTGGATCTCAAATAAGTAATAGTAAGTAATTGTGAGTTAGAATATATCTAAAGCTATTCGAAATGGCTACTATTTGTTGATGCTCTAATAAATTAGCTTGACGTAAAGGATATTTAACAGCCTCTATACCTTGTTTGTGATTTATGAATGTATGGAGGGAAATGACGTCTAAAGATGCCATAATCCAATTTGGTTGAGCTTTTTGCCTTAAAATCATAACATTAAATGGTGTGATCATGAAAGTGCAACTTACAAGAAGCAAACAAAGCTTAATTGTTCTATTATCCCTTTGGGGATAATGTATTCAGATGGAAAATGCACCAGTCCTCACAATGTAGAATCCGGTGGTCTGTTTGCAGTTCCCCCCGGTGAATTCATCCTGCTACTATGTACACACATAGAATTAAACTTAAAAACAAGTTTCTATTTCATAGAAACACGTCGCTGATTTTTGTATATATGAATTTCATGACATGCTTTTAGCTCATGGTAAAATTTCCTTGAAACATGTCACGTTTGCAACCAACATTCCTAAACTTGATTTTTATGATGTTGTAGAATGCTGTTGTATTTCCTTATCCTTTATGTCCATTTGTTACAACAATTAATAACATAAAACAATGTGAGTGTGTATACATACAAAATCCACTATACTATATCCACAGCACAGCACAGATCACTGTTTGACCTTCTATTTGGAGTATTTCATGACTCACATGATCCTGTGTCTGGGCTACAGAATAAATCCCTTGTTCGGTAACCATAGGAACAGTCTTGGGATCAATCGGGAAAGAGCAGCGTGTCCTGGCACCATCCGACCCAACTCTCCTCCTCCGGTCGGTGCGGGCAAGGAACCACGCAGGTAAAGTGAGCCCAATAAATCACTCAGGTCGGTGGTGCTCAGCTGGAATGGTGTGGTAACATAAGTAAATAGTTCAAAGAAGACAGAGCGGCACTCACCAGTAGCGTGGAGAAATTCTTTTATTGCGGTGTGTACAAAGGCAGAGCGGGGCCTGGCGGCGACGGGCCGTTTCGCGCTAGTCTAGCGCATCATCAAGCCGAATGACGTCATCTCGCCGCACCGCGCACAATATATGCGTCGGCGCCGGTAGGTGGCGTCATGGTAACAATAACAATGCAGTAAAAACGTGACAGTGCAGTATAAAACAGAAGAAGAACACTTCATCGTACATTTAAAAACACACAGGCAGAATCTGCCAAACCAAGGAAATACTTAAAGTCGCGCAAACATATATGTCGAGTAATATCTTAAATGCGGAGAGAAACCAAGTGGCAACAGTAAGGTAGCGGAACTGGTAAATGAAGAGGTATACAGGTGAGTATAGACCAAGTGGGAAACAGAACTGGTAGGCGGAACTAGCAGAACCAATAAATGGAGAGGTATACAGGTAAGTATATACTGAATGGGAGAAGGTCAAAGTTTATAGAAAGACACTAAAGTCGTTCCTGTCATTCATCCCCAGGGCACCAGTAGCATCGAACTGCGTTATGTATTTAGTCTCTTGTCTGAGCAGTAACTTGTTTCTGTCGCCCCCTAGAGGGTCAGCTTTAACATGTTCGATGCCGGCAAACATCAAAACCCTTGGGTCTCCCCCGTGCTGTTTCCTCACATGTTCAATAAGCCGAGGGCACCCCTCTCCCGTACTGATCGATTTGTAGTGTTCCCTAAACCTCACGTACAATTTACGTATAGTCTTTCCAATATAGAAAAATTTACAGGGGCAGAAAATGATATATACTACAAAAGTAGATTTGCAAGAAATAAAAGTTTTAACTCTGTGTGAAACTCCTCCAAAACAAATTACCTTAAGTTGACTATTATAGTCACAGAATCTACACGAACCACATCTGAAGTTGCCCATAGGAACACTTTTCTCTAGCCAAGTTTGGTCCTGTGAAGAAAATTGACTATGTACAAGCGTTTTACGTATGGTGGGGCACCGTCTAAAGGCCACACAAGGGCGTTCATTGGTGACCTCTTCAAGTTGGGGGTCTTGTTTAAGGATACTCCAATTCTTAGTAATGGCCTGGCGTATCGCTGCTTCACATGGGCTAAATTCAAAGGAAAAAGTGAATCTCTTACTCCTAATTGCTTCCCCTTTACTGTCCCTAGCGTGATGTTTAAATCTCTTCCTGGTATTAGCCCCCAGTAGTTCCTTCTGGGACATATTTAACACTCTCCTATAGGCTTCAGCAATAATGTCATTGGGATAGCCTCTAGCCACCAACCTGTCTCCCAAATCCTTAGCCTGCTGGCAAAATCGGGTATCATCGCTATTAATGCGTCTAAGACGTAAAAATTGTGCATATGGTAATCCCTTTTTTGTGTGGAATGGGTGGTAGCTATTAAAGTGAAGAAGGGAATTGGTGGCTGTTTCTTTTCTGAAAGCTGAGGTATGTAACTCACCCTGTATTTCAGCCACTTTTACATCTAGGAATTCAAGGACTTTATCACCAAACACTGCAGTAAAGTGCATGTTCATCTTATTGGTGTTCATATAGTCCACAAAGTCAAAGAAAGCCAATCGGGTGCCCTCCCACACAATGAATATATCGTCCACGTAACGATGGTAAGCCTTGATGCTTGAGGCAAACGGATTGTCCAGAGAGTAGACCAGCTGGTTCTCGACAAACGCGAGAAACAAGTTGGCAAAGGTACAGGCAACAGGGGTGCCCATAGCTGTGCCCACTCTCTGGACAAACCAGTGACCATCAAACATGAAGGCATTATGGGATAGGACGAACTGGAGACCCTCGCAGACAAATTCTATAAACGGGGGGTTTTTATTGGCATTAACCAGGAGGTGGTGGATACATTGAACACCTAGGTCTTGCGGAATGCGAGTATATAAACTTTCAACGTCAATTGACGCTAAGGAGTAACTATCCTTCCAACCTATGTCCCTTACCACTTTAAGAAAGGAGTTCGTATCCTTAAGATAGGATGGTATGTCGGTGAGCGTGGGGCGTAGGAGCCAGTCAAGGTATTGTGACAGGGGTTCCGTGAGGGAACCAATACCTGCCACAATGGGGCGGCCAGGGGGATTGTCTAGCGATTTGTGTACCTTAGGTAAAAAGTACCATACAGGATACCTTGGGTTCGTTGGTAGTAATTTTATGGCAGTTTGTTCAGAGATAACTCCTCTTTCGACATTCTTCCTTAAGAAGGAGCGCAGAAGGGTTTGGTACTTCAATGTAGGGTTGGACCTTAGTGGGGTATAGGTGGTAGTGTCCCTTAATTGTCTATCCGCCTCTTTTTTGTAATAATCTGTGTCATATGACACATTGCCCCCGATTTGGCTGGCTCACCACGCTACACTTAAGAGGATGAAAGCCAGGCAGAGCCTGTCTTTTCGCCACAGAATAAATATCTGGGAAGGAGTTGCGGAGGGTACACAAGCGGCTCTTAAACCTGTGTCTTTGAACGCAGTGGCAAAAAAAATATCATAGGGTTGAGGACAGCAGACAAAGTGGGAGGACAAAAAGGTGGCTAACGCCGTGGGAAAGGCTCAACTCAACATAGAAACAACAAGGGTCTTTGTTCCACTCTCCTTAAGACCGGGAGGAATATCGTAAGACTAAGCAGGCAAATCATAACAGATATATCGAGGTGGGAAGCAACATCAGAGGAGGAAAAAACCTAAAGGACCAACGGTTTAGCGGGGGATCTCGCCCTTCTGCGGCTCTAGTCGACCCGTGTACTCCCCATTCTGAAAAAAACTTATGCAATTAATTTCAGTATACTTTTAAAAAGCATCAATTTCAAAGGGCTAGGATCAAAACTTTGGACATGGCAAAATTAAGGCCTTTTTCCAAAGAGTGACACACCATCATCAGAGAGAGTAAGGTTAGTGAGGTTAATGACTATTGTTCCTTGGTAGCCCCGATGGCCCGGAGAGAAAAGGCAGACAAGTTCATACAACTTGGGGTATGATTTAAGGCAGGGTTAGTCAGCGTTCTGGACCTCCAGCAAAGCCTCTGGATTGGACCGGTTCAGCTGTATCCAGGTTAGGTGGGTTAGTCAATAATTCATAGTTAATGAAAAACTCACCTGCAGGTTTCATCGCCACGAAACTGTTCTTTTCGATTGGGTATCGATTTCCTTTCCTCGTCTCCCTCTCGGATGCGCCTCCTAAGGGGTAGAGCTGGTGTCGTTTCCATCCCGCTCACACTCTCTCCCATCGAACCGGACTGATGTCTTGGTACCCTGTCTTTATTTGTTCATCCGACAGGCTGGAATCAGCACTCAGTCGTCCAGACTCGAATTCCTGGCTCTTCTTTCTCTCCTGATCTGGTTCCCTTTTCTGACGGTTTTGCATTTTGTGATAATTTGCGATGATGAGCACTAAAGCTCTGGAACATCGCGTCATGTCGTGGCCGATAAGGAGGTCAGACTTTTCTGGACGAATCACCTTTAAGGTCTACAGTGAGAGCAATCAGTACCAAGGGCCTAGAACATACCAAGACCCAGCTCAATATGTAGATGATCCCCATCTTTATCAACAGGTGGAAAGAGTTACATTTGGAACATTCTCTGAACCTGATGCGGCTGGTTTGAGTCGAAACGAAATGGAGTATACGACCATTACTAATAACTGTAAAGCAAAGAGCAGAACTCGGGACGAGATTGGAGAGCATTGCCTTTATTACCTTTTCAAAAAAACTATGAGAAAGAAACTTGTGGTAACACAAATGGAAATAAAAGAAAGAAAAGGGATGAATAATTGTACGAGATAAGATTGACTTCGAGCAAGGCACGATCTTTGATTGGAACATCACAAAAAGCGCAAAAACCTCAGAAAAGGAAACCAGACGTCAGGAGACAAAGAAGAGCGGGGAATTGGAGTTTTGGACGACTGAGTCTGATTCCAGCCTGTCGGATGAGACAAATAAAGAACGGGTACCAAGACATCAGGTCCGGTTCGATGGGAGAGAGTGTGAGCGGGGATGGAAACGACACCAGCCTCTACCCTTTAGGAGGCGCATCGGAGGGGAGCGGAGGGAGAGAGAAAGAGAACGGAATCCCATATCGGAAAAGGAAAACAGGTTCGTGCGATGAACCTGCAGGTGATGTTTTCATTAACTATGAATTATTGACTAACCACTAACTGGATACAGCTGAACCGGGTCCCATCAGAGCTTTTGCTGGGGGTCCAGGAAACAGCTGATCAACCCTGCCTTAAATCATACCCCCAGGTTGTGATGAATTTTCTGTCCTTTCTTCTTCCTGGACCATCGGGGATACCAAGGACAATAAGGTCAATTAAACCTCACTAACCTTACTCTCTCTGATGATTGGGTGTCACTTTGAAAAAAAAGGCCTTAATTTTGCCATTGTCCACCACGTTTGATCCTATCCAATTGAAATTGATCTTTTTAAAGTCTAGTAAATAAATTTGTGAATAAGTTTTTTCAGAATGGGGAAGGTACCACGGGGTCGGACTAAGAGCCGCAAAAGGCGAGATCCCCGCTACCGTTGGTCACTTTAGGTTTTTTCCCTCTGATGTTGCTCCACCTCGATATATCTGTTTATTGATTGCCGCTAGTCTTAACGATTATTCCGGGTCTGAGGAGGGGAACAGAAGACTTGTGGTGTTAGAGTGAGAGTGAAGCCTTTAAAAGGGCGTTTAGATCCCACCTTTTGTCCCCTTTGTCTGCTGGCTCACCTATGAAGTTTTTGCCATGCGTTTATAAAAATGTACGTAAAGCCTTGTGTATCCCACCGCCCCCGATAATTTATCTGTGGGGAAAGAAGGCTCTGCGTGGCTCAGTCTCTTAAGTGTTATCGTGGTGGAGCCAGCGACCAACGGGGGCAATGTGGTCATTGGCAGAAGAGGAATATTACAAAAAAAGAGGCGGATAGACAATTAAGGGACACACCACCTAACCCCACTAGGCCAACCTAACATTGAAAGTACCAACCCTCTGCGCTCCTTCTTAAGGAAGAATGTCGAAAGAGGAGTTTCTCTGAACAAACTGCCATAAAATTACTACCAACGAACCAAGGTATCCTGTGATGGTACTTTTTACCTAAGGTACACAAATCGCTAGACAATCCCCCTGGCCCGCCCCATTGTGGCAGGTATTGGTTCCTCACGGAACCCCTGTCACAATAACATTGACTGGCTCTACGCCCCACGCCCACCGAGCATACCATCCTTCTTAAGGATTACGAATCCTTTCTTAAAGTGGTTAAGGGACATAGGTGGAAGGATAGTTACTCCTTCGCGTCAATGACGTTGAATTAAAGTTTATATACTCGCATTCCGAAGACTAGTTGGTCAATGTTCCACCACCCCTGGTTCTTAATGCCAAAACAAAAAACCCCGGTTATAGAATTTGTCTGCGAGGGGTCTCCAGTTCGTCCTATCCCATATGCCTTCATTTGATGGTCACTGGTTTGTCCAGAGAGTGGGCAAAGCTATGGGCACCCCTGTTCCTGTACCTTTGCCAATTGTTTCTCGCGTTTGTCGAGACCAGTGGTCTCTATCTCTGGACATCCGTTTGCCTCAGCATCAAGGCTACCATCGTTACGTGGGATATATTCATTGTGTGGGAGGCACCCGAGTGGCTTTCTTTGACTTTGGGACTAATGAACACCAAAAGTAGACATGCCACTTTCTGACATTGTGTTGGTAAAAGTCCTGAATTCCTAGATGGTAAAAGTGCTGAAATACAGGGGGTGAGTTACATACCTCAGCTTTCAGAACAGAAACAGCCACAATTCCCTTTCACTTTCAATAGCTCCCACCTTCCACACAAAAAGGGATTACATATGCACTTTTTACGTCTTAGACGCATTAATAGCGATGATTACCCGATTTGCCAGCAGGCTAAGGCGCTGTGGAGAAGTGGGGCCTAGAGGCATACCAATGACTTATTGACTGAAGCTATAGGGAGAGTGTTAAATATGTTCCCAGAAGGAACTATGGGGGCTAATACCAGGAAGAGATTTAAAATCACGCTAGGGACAGTAAAGGGGAAGCAATGGAGTAAGAGATTCACTTTTTCCTTTGAATTTAGCCCAGTGAAAGCAGCGATACGCCAGGCCATTACTAAGAATTGGAGTATCCTTAAACCAAGACCCCCAACTAGAAGAGGATGTCACAATGAACGCCCTGTGTGGCCTTAGACGGTGCCCCACCATACGGTACAAAGCGTGTTCACAAGTCCATTTCTTCACAGGACCAACTTGGCTAGGAGAAAAGGTTCTATGGGCAATTCAGATGTGGTCGTGTAAGCTTCTGTGACTATAATTAGTAACTTAGGTAATTTGTTGGAGAGTTTTCAAACAGAGTTAAAACTTTTATTTCTGCAAATCTACTTTGTAGTATATATTTCTGCCCCTGTAAAATTTTTCTATATTGGAAAGATATACGTAAATTGTACGGAGGTTTAGGAACACACAACGATCAGTACGGGAGAGGGCGTGCCTCGGCTTATTGAAAGTGAGGAAACAGCACGGGGGAGACCCAAGGGTTTTGATGTTTGCGGAGTCGAACATTGTTAAGCTGACCCCTGAGGGGGCGACAGAAACAGTTATGCTCAGACAAGAGACAAATACATAACGCAGTTCGAGCTGCTACTGGTTTGCCCTGGGGATGAATGACGAGGAACGACTGTAGTGTCTTTCTATAAACTTGACCTTCTCCCAATTCATGTATATACTTACTGTATACCTCTCCATTTAGTGTTCTGCTAGTTCGCCTACCAGTTCTGTTTCCCACTTCGGTCTATTACTCACCTGCTATACCTCTTATTTACCAGTTCCGCTACCTTACTGTTGCATTGGTTTCTCTCAGCATTTAAGACATAATCGACATATTTTTGCGCGCACTCTTAAGTATTCTCTGGTTTGGGATTCTGCCTTGTGTTTAATGTACGATGAAGGTGTCCTTCTCTGTTTTATACTGCACTGTCACGTTTACTGCATTTTATTGTACCATGACGCCAACTACCGGCGCCGACGCATATATTGTGCGCGGCGCTGGTGGATGAGTCATTCGGCTTAGATGCGCCTAGACTAGCGCGAAACGCGCGTCGCCGCCACAGACCCCGCTTGCTTTTATTGTACACACCGCACAATAAAAGAATTTCTCCCGTACTGGTGAGTGCCCGCTCTGTTTCTTTGAAAATTTACTTATTTTGGTATATATTTGAATGGCAGCATATTTGGAGAAAAAAATACAATTTAAAAGCCTCATGTGCTTTGCAGAGCACCTCTGGGTTACGTGGTTTAATGTAAAATATTCATGCCTCCAAGCTCAAATGGCATATAGAGATTCAGGGTTACGGTGATGTCAACGGCTCTCTTGACTTTGCAAATCTTGCACAGCGCGATCATAACATTTCTGCACAGCTGGATGCGAGATTAGGGCCCTATATTGCAATGCTGCACTGCTGAAGCGATGAGAGAAGCAGGAGGGAGTTGTGGCACTGGACACTTAAAGTAGGTTTAAAGTTATTTGTGGTGTTGTAAGCAGCAAGTCAGATATTTCAAAAATATGAGGATATTTGGCTGCAAAATCTGCAAACTTAAAGGGGTATCCGGGTTAAATTTTTTTTATGTCGGGTGGGGAAGGCTAGTTAAACATAATAAAATGTACTTACCCCTCCCTGTTTGTTTACAGTGGGCACGGAAGCAGAGCACAACAGGGGCTTCCGGTCCACGATTGTGGACGGCTCTCCTGTTCGTCCTACTCTTTAGCGTTTGTTGTAAGCGCTGAGGATGGTGCGCATGGGAGCTTCCTGCCGGCCGGAAGTCCCTGTGGCGGTGTAATGGAACCGGCGCACAGAGAAGACGGGCGCGGCGGGGGACATTGGCAGCACGCGAGGAGGTCAAGTACATGTTATTATGTTACTAGCCTCCCCAGCCCAGACATCAAAAAAAAAATTAACCTGGAAACCCCTTGAACATAAAATACGCAGTGCCCCTGGATCTAGGAGTAAACCCCTGGTTGATGGCTAGATTTCTTTTCATTTCGTATCACATTTTGCTCCCCATTTAAAGGGTGTTCCGGCACATCATAGGTTGCAAACAGCTAGCAATAGAATAAAAATATAATGGATTAATACTCACATACTAATCCTCATCCTGTGGAATTTGGCATCCCTGTTTATGGGTCTGGTTGTCTTTCAATCTTTGTTTATGGAATTCTGCGTCCATAAGTGGACTGCTTGTATTCTTGACAAGCCACGCACCACTACAGTCAGAACAATGGTTGGCTACATCAATCACATATTAAGTGGGGGCACCAAACAGGACATCAGGGATTGGTATAATTAGCATTACTCCTAGTGTTAGTTTATACCATGTCAACGGTGTTGTAAAATTTCTATAAAAAATTGCGCCCCCTATGAAATATTTTCCTTCCCTGATGGCAAGACTTGAGGGGGACATGTTAGGCTACAATTTTAATTCTAAATTATACACGAGTTAATACGCACTATTTACAGCTTTATTATTTCGATTAATCACAGCCCAAATGAAACCTAGGAACTCAATAAATATTTATTGTAGACGCAATGTAAAATATATAGTACAGTATATGTGCAGGAGATGTACAATGAAACAATGATTTTTTTGAATGTTATTTATCACCATGTATTGTGATATAAATTAGACAGCACAATGCATGATGGTAGGTTGATACATGGCACTTGCCATCGCTCTGCTCTCAATGTCACAACATAATTTTAACGTTGCTGCTATATGTAACTGGTTAAATAATCAGGTAGAGAAGTGGAAAAAGCAATACCGCTATGCGAATCACAGAGGAATCATTAATCATGTCAAAGTGTCACGTTCTGCAACCACTTGGATAGATAATTAATACAGCATGAGAAAATATAATATCAAACCTTTATATTAACAAACTCTTCAGCCATGAAGAATGGATGGTGTTTTTATATATGTATTGCTCCCAGGATATTCCATACCAATGCATTTTTTTAATACATGGATCTATATGTACTTATGTATGTATTATAGCTTGGCTGGATCCTATGACTCAATTTCTACTATACGTGCCCAGACCTAGCGGTTGTTCTTCTCTAGATCCAAGTCTGTCAGTTGAGGAAAGTGCAAAACCTCTATGAAACTACACCACGAAAATTGCAATTAAAATGGTTCTTTGATGGGGTTGCATCGTTATGAAAGTATTTCGAATTATATTGGAAATCATCATGGGAACTCGAATGAAAAAGGGGGAAGGTCATTTCGGCGTGCTTTGTCCCTTGTTTTTACTGCCGTTAATTCATCTTAAAGGGTGTATATCAGGTATGTGACGTCTGTTGTTTTTGTTAGTGATTTTTTTCATCAATGTCCCATAATACTTCTGCAACTCTTCTAAACGTTTCATTACCAATCTCGTCAGAAGAGGATGCAGTCTTTCCATCCAAATGCATCTTTGTCATATATTTATTCGTATTGGATTGGCTATTAGGTACACACCTGGCTCAATATGAACAACCTTGCATGCGACATTACTAGGCGACGTAACGTTGCAATTCCGGCACCAACAGAGTTGCTAATATACAAGAAAATCAAAGTCACTCTGACCAGGCCTAAGTTAAATTAGGGACCCCGACCATGAGTTACCACAAACCACGACGACACCCTCACGACCCCAGTCTGCCCTTGAGAAAGACACACAGGTGATGTCGGTCGAGAGAGATCCCAAACTGTGCGTTGGCTGGATTTCAGGGAGTAAGTAAACCTCCTTACCTGGGAACAAACAGCACCAAACGGTGTTGTGACCATTGCCATGAGCCTAATGTACACCAATGGTGAAAAGAATTATTTGCATAAAGAAAGAAATAAAATTAGTGGGGAAGGGAAATGAAAAGTTATGTTGGAGCGAAAAAGCTTTAAGGGGCCTACATGCTGTTCTAGAATGCAATAAAGTGCTATTGTTGCACACTGATCCTCAGTTTACAGGATAGGTTGTAAGTTGTAGTCGTAAGTGTGGTCCATTTCCTATGACCCAGATATGAGGAGAACAGAAATATACCACTTGGGACCTTCGAACGCATCTTCCACATCACACAGAAGGGAATGGAGTGCATGTGAGAGGAAGCAAGGGGGCATTCAGGGGATATTTCGAGGAGCGAAGATCTTCTCCTGAGCTCTAAGGATCCAGTGGTAGCAGAACTCTACCTCTTGAAAAGTTGATAAAGGAGATTATGAAAAAAAATTGGTACCTTATGTACGGTATTAAGTCATTTATCACATCCATTGATTTTGGCATCACATCAAAACAAATGGGAAAATATAAACCATTCACTTCAGGACTAATAATGAACAAATTAGATTCACACATGTTTATTATTTATGTGATGGTCAAAAAGGCAGATAATGTACTATATTCCTTATTAACATATCTATGTGATGCACTATGATTCATCATTACACTGTATCGTTTATATTTCCAAGTGTAGTAATTCTTATGTTCACTTCTGATTTGTTGGAAATCACCAGTTTGCTTAACCACTTTGGGTTAATGTTGTATTGTAGTGCTCGCCCCCAGGACGTGCTATCCATTAGTATTGCCTAGAGCCTGATTATAGAAACAAAAAAAGAAAGCGGTTGACTGGGAAAACGGGATAACAAGTGTGATCGAAAGCCCCCAGCTTAAACACAGGAAGGAGGAAAGTTTGGAAAGAAGATTTAATCCTTCCTATAGTCTGCACCGGCGAGCCCCTGTATCCTCATCAGGATGTGCGATATGGCATTCTGGATACCATGAAACTGCAGCCGCTGTTCCTGTTGTTCATAGCCTCTTCATCCGTAGCCCCCGCTGTTCGTCCCCCACCTTTTACCCCCCTCCACCTAAGTACTTCTGGTCTAGGCCGGGCCGTTGCAGCTGTCATACACCTGTGTGGTTTGAGCCGTCCCGTCCAGCGGAGCGGGTTTTGCGGTTCCACCTCGTCGTGTGAATTCACATACCTGACCCTGCAGCCGTGTCATGTTGTCTTCTCTCTTCACCTATTTGCGCTGGTGTACACGACTTTTAGTTCTGGTTCAAGGATGATGCCAGTTTTTGACATTACTGGGAGAACGCCTATTCCGCCTTTTGAGCCGCAGGAAAGAAAGAAGGAATCTTGAGATACTGCTCTAGCCTTTCCTCCAAGAAACCAGGCAAAACCACCTCCAGTTGTCTGCGAAGTTGTGCATCCTAGCAGGAAGGGCAAAGAGGCAGCAAAGACAACACCCTCGGAAACATGAGCAAAATGACTCGAGACGACTGGGCACAGACTGAAGTCCAGTAGCGGCTCCCTCCAAGCGGAGTCACCTTGGTCAAAGGAGAACCAAAAGACTGCGATTTTGCATCTACTCCGTCGATACGGCATGAAGAAAATGAAGTCGTCGGTTTAAACGACAACAACCCTTTATTTAAGCTTGCGGCCACACGACCTCCAAGGGCAGAAATAGAGAAGGAAGAATTCTAGAAGAGAAAAAAGAAAGAAAACATTCTAAGTCACCAAGACAACGGGTCGGGATGCCAAGGTTACGTGGGGACTTGCTCATGTTTGTGACATAAATGGAGGAACGTAGTAGGTAACACCCCCTACTGGCCTTAATGATACTGGCTCTTCTCAAGGACCACCATCCAAAGTGCTACCTTTCGAGAAGTGCCGAAGAGGAGAAATCCCTTTCCAGCCTCCAACGGCTATATCTGCAACTTGCTATCATGAAGGCTCTCCAGAACTCCTTAGCATATCTCGCCAGTAGTTGCGTGATCCAGAAGGTTTAGTTAGTTTCGGGGCCCAATGGAAATTTGCCAGAGTCGGATCCAAAGATTCCTCAACCTGTCCGCCTCTTTAACCTGGGGACCGAGACATTGGTCTGGGTGCCGAGCCGCATGGGGGGTCAAGGCTCAGACTACCAGGCCATGGTAGACCGATACCTTGTTGATGAAAGAACCTACCCATTTGGCAAACCAGGAAAGAGCCTAGTACAGTATCACAAGGACAATACCTATCAGATTGTTAAATGTGGGAGACTCTCCATGGATCGAGAAGATACCAAGGCCGTTAGCCACTCTCTCAGGGTCCATTGTGAAGATCTGGTTGGAGGAAACCTATCTGCTGCCTCCCAACAGTTGGAGGGGTGATGAAATTGAGCAAAGTGATGAAAAGCTGAGCGTGCCGAGAGAATCCGTTGGCTTGTTGTGCTTGAACTCAATATTGGAGACGGCGATTATCACTCCTGCAGGACCAAGTACAAGGTGTCCGGAATGTCCTCATGACGCACCCAAAGCACAACCACCAGGCCCTTCAGCAAACACCCGCTGGACTTGGGGCAGACTACCCTGATCCAGCATTACCCTCCACTACTGCTCTCATTCTCCTAGCAAGGAGAGGTATCGGACAAATTCCTCCAGCCCCATTACCGGAAGTGAAGGAGCTGGTACAAGAAAAGGAAGAATCCAATGTTATTCCGGAGAGTCATACCCTAGGGATTACCCACCGTGGTCCTTGTGAAGAAGGACCAGAACCCTTCATTCTGTTTTGTTGATTATGGAAGATCAACAAAGATACCCACAAGGGACACCTATCGCTGCTTGAATGTGAGGAATTCCCTCATGGCCCTAGGGTTCCGGCTGCCACTTCTCCACCCTGGATCGGGACCCAGTAGTGGATACTGGCAAGTTGGCCATGGAGCCTGAAGATAGGGAGAAAGAGACGACAGGCATTCACCACCCAAGGGTTCTGTTTGAGTTCAACACATGCATTTCGGCCTATGCAACGCCCCAGGCAAGTGTAATGTAAGCGGTTGTAATGAAGCAGAGGTTTCGGTCATCGGAATTCAAGACCGTCCTACTATACTTGGGACGACTCATCATCTACTGCAAGACCTCGAAAAAGCACCTCCCTCCATCTGTCTGCTGAAAGTATTACAAATCCGACCCAGCAGCATGGGTTGTAGGTCAAGAGTCCAAGTTAGTGCCATCTGCCCAAAAACCTAGCGTCAAAGTAACTAGGGCAGTGATAGAGTCAAGTGTGGCGAACCTTTCAGAGACCGACGGCCCAAACTACAACCAAAATCACTGATTTATATGAAGTGCCAACAGGGCATTTTCAAGCATAGGTAACTTAATGCTACTGTTATTCAACATCATTCAGTTTGTTTGGCTCTCCTAAGGCCCCAAACAGTTGAAAAGATGGTGGGCAAATTCAGAATTCAGACCAAGTCATTGTAACTTCTCTCCAGGAAGAATGGTGTGGGGGTCCAGAATTGATGACCCCAAAGACAATGCAGCAGATGCGAGTTGCACTCTGCCCCAGTTGACATAGGTTGCCCCACCTAGGGCATGTAGTGAGCGCTGGTTAGGATTCGTACCAGAACCAGGGAAGGTGGCAGCTGTTGTCCATGGACTGGCCTACCGTCATCCATCCGGGACATCAAAAAAGCTTCGTTCGGGGATCGGTCACTACATGGGGTTACTAAACCTCCTAATAGATAAGTCCCTCAGATATCAATCTGTTCCCTACAGGGTATTTACTGGTCATAAATATGATGTATTTTTTATTTGTCATTGATAAGTATTTTCTATTTTCCAGCAAATCACTGGGATTAATTGTGTGGGCTTAGGACACACAGGACTATATAAGAGACTCCCATTCACATCTGGGGGATACGGCTGTGATATTCCTACAGGCAAGTAAGATCTCCTGAGTAGTTAATATCACAGGATCTGTATATTTTTTTTAATTGGGGGTGTATGCGAAGCAGGTCGTAACCTACCGATGTAGCAGGGCTGGTAGTTGCTGGAATAATCCGATATTAACATTGTATCACATAAGGTGCAACTATAGTAATATAACCTGTGCGTGTCATGTGAGGGGTCAGGGTAGTGTGGGGGGGAATATGGACCTGGACGTCAGCACGAGCTGGGGGGCTCGGCTCGATCTGGAAAGCGATTTACATACATAAATATATAACAGAAAACCAGGCTAAATGTCTAGACAGTCCAGAGAACCAGGCTTTGCAGATGATAACTACACACACAAAAAACCAAGATAACACTTTAACAACTGTGCAGAGAAGAGAGACAGGCTCCATAATGACATAATTAACATTAAGTACGGCACAGAACAAATTCCCATACCTGATATCGCAGCAGAAACAAGCTCAACGGTTAATTACGGTGGTTAAATTACAGGACGAACCGACTAAGTATATAAATACAGAACCATATTCAAGCCCAGTACTTTAAAAAACCGATCTGGAAACTCAGCTTCACTACACACTATTATTTACGAACAGGCTCAATACATAAGTATAGTACAGTCTAATACCAGTACCAAGCCTCAGTATACTAATACGTGACAGAAGCAGACCAGTGACATCACCGTAACAGAACCACGATTCAGTATTATAATATATAACTAATATCATATAAATATCCAAGAACAAAGCTCAGGGCCATATACATATAGCAAAAGAAAACCAGGCTCAATTACATACCAAATACACTTTATACAATAAATACAGTACAGAACCACAGGCTCTTTGAGACCATGATACAGCACCCAGAACCAGGGCCTGAGTAATGAGTCTGTGTGACATGATACAGCACCGAACAAGGCTGAGAATGATACAGCACCAGAACCAGGCTGAGTAAACGATACAGCACAGAACCAGGCTGAGTACCTTATACACGCAACCAGAACCGGGGCTGAGTGAGTACATGATACAGACCAGAATGACTGGGTATGAATGTATATGTTCCCCAGAGAGCCAGTATTGTTCAGGATTGTAGAGCCGCCCGGGGGGGGGGGCTATATAGATATGACAGGCAGGTCCATCTTTAGCATTACAGCCTCCAATTATCAGGACTGATAGTATTAATGGTTCTGTTACATCTGATCAGAGGTGGAATTGGGACATGGATGGGGTTGGAATTAGGCGTACAATGATATGTAGAGGTGACCATAATGGTGACCAGATGTAGGAGGGCTGAGGGAGAAAATTTACAAACATGTAGAAATATAGAGAAGATATACATAGACTCGTATTCTGATATCAGGAATGTTCTCTTGCAGGATGAAGCTTATGTCTCGTTGGGCTGGGTTGTGGACGGCGTCTGATGAGGCTTCTGCAGGTTCAGTAACTTCTTCTCCTAAGCCCGCTTATCATTAATCCCTCTAAATCCGTGGATAGTAAGCTATGTGGAGGATGCCGGGGAGGTGGTGATGGGACGAGGAGCAGCAAAAATCTGGTTTGGAGTCTTTAGTGGTTGGGGCTTGTATGGGTCCCTTGATCTTTGTGGTCATCTGGGGTCTTGATCTTTGGTAGGGGTCTTGGTTATTTGAGTCTGGGCGTGTCTGGGGGGTCTCTGCTCTATTTGGTAGGGGTATCTGTTATTTTGTCTGGGGTCTCTGTTCTTTGTTCTCTGGGGGTCTCTGTTATTTGTCTGGGGTCTATGTCTTTGGTTGGGGTCTAGGTTTCTTTGGTTGGGATATATGTTCTTTGGTTGGGGGTCTCTGTTCATTTGCTCTTGGTGGAGTATTATGTTGTTCTTTGTTCTGGGGTCTATGTGTTCTATGGTCTGGGCGGCTCTGTTTTTTGGTCATCTCGCCGGTCTACGAATACTTGTTTAATGACCATCTGATCTGGTTTCTCTATTCTGTGGTTGGGAATGGGGTCGGTCCAGAGTTTTCTGTAAACAATGCGGGGGGTTCATTGACTAGGGCCAACCGATTCGCGGTTTTTCCCCGACGGTTACACCCGAAATATTCACGATTTTGCGGCGATTTCCAGAATTGCCCCAAGGATCTTTGGCGCACGCGATCGGAATTGTGGGAGCTCGGCGCTGGCTTGGCATGCATGCAATGGAAATCGGGGGGGCGAGTTGGGGGGGGGGCGTGGTTTCCCGAACAAAAAACCCTACGGAATAATTAGGAAAAACTGCTTGCATTTAAAAAAAAAAATTGCGCAGCGCCATACTCACATCACCAGAGAAGAGCTCAGTGAAATCGACGCAACTCGGCGGAACCTGGGCAGCAGCAGCGACAACTGGTGGACATCGGGCGCAGGCCCTTAGTTTAATTCGACAGGAAGAAGACCCGAACGACTCGTCCGAGAAGCCGCCGCTGGAACGGAATGGAACGGGTAAGTAAATGTGCCATGTCAGACCTGGTCGATATTCATTCATTGGTTTTTGGGGTCTGGAGTATCTGACGTGGGTATTCTTTAGGTTATTTTATGTTCTGGTTTGGGGTCTGCATTTATGGTCTCTGCTTATTTATTTATTTAGGGTGTTTCATCCTGTGTCTCTTTTAGGGATGTGCTCTGGTTCGGGGTCTGTGGTTGTTTAGGGTGTCTGATCCTTAATCTCACTTTATTATGTGCTCTGGTTTTGGTCTGTATTTTCACAGCTGTCTGTTCCTGGGTGTACATTTATTTTGTGGTTTTAGGGGTATACTTTATTTGGTTTTCGTATCTTGAGAATTATTTTATTCTGTGTTCGTTTTTTAGTCTGTATTTGACACAGGGTTTGTACGGATCGAGGTCTAATTTATTTAGTGTTTTTTCTGGTCTGGAGGTCTATATTTGCTTTAGGTCTTGGGTCTCCTTTTAGTTTAGTAGATCGGCTTTGGGGTCTGTATTTGTTTCTAAATCTCTCTCTTCAACTTTTATATAAGGGTTTTAATATTCTTTAGTCTGGATCTGTAGTGTTTAGGTTGTAAGTTTTATTTTGTTGTCTGGTTTAGGGTCTGTGTGTGTCCTGACTATCTTTGAGTTAATCTATCTCTGGTTGGGGTCTGTATTTTGTACCCGGTGTCTGATCTAGGTCTATATTTGTCTGTGATTTCTTTTGTGAGATTTATTTAGGCACCTGATTTGGTTCTATCCTTTTATTCTTTGATTGATTGGGTCTTATTTGTTGATGGTGTCTGATCGTAATCGCTATTATTCCCGGGTCTGGTTTGGGGTATGTATCCTGTACGATTGTAGGATATTGGTCTTCTTATTCTGCCATCGGGGGTCGTATTAGGTGGTGATGTCCAATTAGAATATGGAATCCCATCTAATGTTGGGTTATGGGGTCATTTCCAACCCTCGAGAATTAGGCCATGGACCCGTTGTAATCCTGTGTCCATGTGTGATGTTTGCTTTTATATTTCTTTTAGATGCAGGAACACATCAGAGGATTTTGGAAATGTCATATGACATGAAAACGAAGCAGAACCGAACTCAAATCAATCGAACATAAATGTAAGGTGTTAAAATTTTTATGAATATTTTTGTAAACTCTTTTCAACATAAAGTTGAAGGTGTATTATGCTCTTCAGTTTGTCGGTGGTCCGGGGTGGTTTAGGACAGGAGTGTCTGTCTTGGAATTAGTGGGATCTCCCCTTCTTTATATACAGCATTAGGTAAAATGACTCTCAGAGACACCTTATGGAGACGGTTAATGATTTTCTTGTCGTCGACCGGTCCATATGCTTACCGCCACCTAGGGGGGTCTCCACAAGGAGAAAAGTTCCCTCTCGACGGTGGAAACTGTGGAGAACAGCAGATAGGTACATATAAAAATGGAGCATGAAAGGGGATATATCATGATAACACTTTAGTCCTGATATTTAGAACATATGTCCCGATATATATAACGTGGGGTTGTTAAACTGCCTAAAAGTCCGAATAAGGGGTGGCAGCGTATGTCACAGGCACACACCGCCACTGTAGCACCGTGACCTAAAGCCATATCCAAGTGTTAATGTTAGCCCCTTACAATATGACCGCGGCATGTAAGGGTATCACCAGAGTGACCAGACACCCCATGACATTACGGGAGTACATCCTTTCTACCATCCCGAGTCCACCGATTGCCCCGGGGCCACCCGGATCGATTCAGTCCAAGCAGTTAGACCCCTCTGGGTTCTAACTGAACACAGCCTGCACATGCACCTGCACGCTCACACCAATACAATAAATAGTAGAGTGCAGTGTCTTGACCTAAACGTGATCAGAGCATGAGGGTTCAAGTCCAAGGTTGTATATAAAGTAAAAGAAAAAAAAAAGTTTAAAAAAAAGTACGTTTTTTAAAGCATTTTTAAATAAATAAATAAATAAAAGAAAAGCTCCTAAAAATGTCACTTTACCCTACAAATACTTAATAAAAAGTAAAAGAATCAGTCTTATTATTATGCCGTATTAAAAAAAAAAAAAAAGACTGCAATACATTAAGGAAAAGATCATTTTTTAAAACACACTTTAACCTCTTCCGCCAAGCCTTTTAGTTTTTGATTTCCATTTTTCACTCCCACTTCAAAAAATCTATACATTTATTTTCCATGTGGAGGGCTTGTTTTCTGGGTAACAAATTGCATTCAAAGTGATGTAATTTAATATTCCATTGTCGTGTTGTACTGGGAGGAAAGCGGGAGAAAAAAACATTCCAATGCAGTGAATGAAAACACGCATTTGCACGTTGCTTGGGCTTGGATTTTAATTTTTACACTGTCGCCCCCAAATGACAGGTCTAACTTTATTCTTTGGGTCTTTGGTTTAAAAAAAATTAAAAAAAAAATGTACAAAAAAAAATTGCATCTTCTGCCTGCGCTAATAACTTTTTCATAACTCGGTTGTATGGAGTCATTTCTGCGACTTTTGATTTGATGTTTTCAAGGCTTATATTTTTAGGATCTGTACAGCCTTTTTGATAACTTTTTATTGAGTTTTTTATTTTTAAAGTGGCGAAAAAAAGTGCAATTTTCGACTTTTGCAGGCTATTATCCGTTACGGGGTGAAAAGTTTTAAAAAATGTGAAAACCCTTAGTAATAGTATGAAAGCTATTAATATTTAGCTTTTGAAAATATATTTTCAGACCACCATAGGGTACTTTATCCCAGTAGTTGATGTTTAATGGCCAACATATCCTGCCACACTACTGTATAGCTGTGTAGGGGCTTTTCCCCTTCATTTATTACTAAGTGCGACATATCGCACATTTGAAAAGAATCGGTTAGAACAGTGGTGGCGAACCCTCTGGCACGGGTGCAAGAGGTGGCACTCAGAGCCCTCTGTGGGCACTCAGGCCATCACCACAGGGCGGGAGTTCACAACAGGACCAAATCTTCCCTGTCGGTCCCAGGGCACACTTATGATTGAGTCTTAGCGCATTTAGCGCTTATTTGGAAACGGCAGGAAAAGTGAGGTGGTGTTAACAGAACTGCGTCATCTTGGAGGTCATGCTGTGGACCCACCAATCTTCATCACAGAGAGGAGCTCGTTCTTTCAAATGTTGGTGGACCTCCGGGAGCGGAATACGATGTGAAAAGGATGTGCTAAGGAACACTAGTATTAAGTTACTGCTTTAAAATGCCACATTGGCAACTTCACAGTAAAGACCGTATATACTCGAGTATAAGCCGAACCCAAGTAAGTATAAGCCGAGGCCCCTACCTTTACCACCAAAAACCTGGTAAGGTAAAAACCTATATATGTTTACCCGAGTATAAGCCGAGTTTGGGTTTTCAGCACAATTTTTTTTGGTGATGAAAAACTAGGCTTATACCGAGTATATAAGGTTAAGTGGAATTTTGGTCGTTAGTTTGGCACTCGGTTCTCTAAAAAGGTTGCATCATGGGTTAGAAACAGGACAGCCACAGGTCTTCGGAGACCGAGGCTGTCCTGGCAATCGGATCACCGCCCCCGATGATGTAATGGCCAATGCACTGCCATCTTTTTTGAAAGATGAGGCGATGGGTTACCACCCGTGATCTGTGATTAGTACGTCACGTGTCAGTAAGGGGTTTTTAAAAAAAAGGTTTCTAAAATGTTGATCAAAAAGTGTTACGAGTGTACAAACCCCAAAATTTACGCCGCAAAAAAAAAAACAACTATCTCACAGAAAATAAGCCCTTAACAGATTGTTTCAGCAAAAAAACATTAAAAAAAAAACAATTTGAAATGAAACAATTGAGGTTATGAAATAAAAACAAGATTTTTTTCTAAATTAGTTTTATTCAGTAAAATTATGAAGAATTTAAAAAGCCTCGTGGAATGAGGTATTTCTATAATAAAATAAATAAAGTAGCAACATTATTTCTGATGTGGATGGAGATTATGGCACCATGAACAAAAAAAAAGAAAAAAAACTGGAAAAAATGGCTCCTCAGTCCATTTGTTGCCTGGCGGGGGCGGAGAGGAGGGGGGGGGGGGGGGTTATTTTGATTGAAGGTATTCAAGGATTTAGCAAAATCACAAATAACGAAACCAAAATACCAAATACTAGATGTAAGTAACAAGTACAATAAGTGCAGATGGACAATAGGAATTAAATTCAGCCGGAAAGGGAAATCTACAGTAAATCTCTAAAAGCAGCGGACAGCTCCAAAACAGCAGTCACCACCACATATGGGGGGGATCGGCACTAGGGACCAAATTGTGAAGCTTTTTGTCTTTTAATCTAATTGTGAACGTTTTTTTTTTTTTTTTTTTTTTTTTTTATTAGCAAATAGAAAAGACTAATACAGTAACATGACCTCCCCCCCAATCTATGGTGAATGTTTAATATTCTGCCCCAAAATGAATGTATTGTCCAAAGAAGTACAATTTTACGTTGCACCTCCATTTTGCTTTAACTCCTATAAAAACCACCTGAAGGGTAACAAACTTCTTGGGTTTATTCTTATATGGTGAGGGGTTGTATGATCTATAACGGGGGAACTTTTTTTGTTTTTACTATTATTTAGGCTCTCAAGTCAATTGATAGTTGAGAGGTCCCTTATAATACAGGTTTTGGTGATTTTACTGAAAATTTAGAAGAAAAAATGGCATCAAAATTCAAGCATCCTAACATTCTAGAGAAAAATAAGTGGAATGCTTAAAAAAACAATCCAACATTAAGCAAATATTGGCAGAGAGACGGTCATTTGGGTGTTATGTCTATCGGCCTCAAAAGGAAAGAATTTAGAACTTTTTAAAATATTTCCGTTGTTTTTGTTTCTACACAAAAAATATATCATCCAACTATTTAAACTACTCTGATAGTACAATGTTAACATTAAGAAACAATGAAAACATCCTGCAGGATATGCGGATTCGGATATGCTAAAATGTTTCAAAGTACAACCACCCGCACAGATGGAGGAAGCTAAGTCAGCTGTCATGAATATAAAGGTCAAGTTCATGTCCGTTCCTGTGGCTGATGTGCATCACGTCATCAATGGACAGGTGTAGAGATGAGCGAGTGGTAGTATACTGCTGGGTGAGTATAACATACTCGGACACCGGCTCGTTACTCGACGGTATCTAGCCGGTCGAGGATCGAGCAGTAGAAATAATATAAAATAAATGAATAACTTATAAAAGAAATAAAAAGTATTTTATTGGAAAAAAAAAATTTACACATGTTTTGCAGATGTTTTTACTGTAAGAAACATTGATATAACAATATTCTTCACTTTCCAGGTGTTAGCGCGTGTATCCCGTAGGTTGGAGATGGCCACGAAACATCTGGACATGTGAAGAATAGTGTTCTTTTCAAGGGTGTTCTGCACTTAAATGCTCCGTATTCACTGTTTTAATTAGATTCTTCACATGCAGGTGTGCGCGCGGATCTACGAACCCTATCGGGAGACAGCGCGCACACTGCAATGTGAAGAATAGAAATTAAACATGAAAAACAGTGAACACAAGAGCATTTAAGTGCAGAACACATTGAAAGAACACTATTCTTCACATTCCAGATGTTCCGAACATCTCCTAACTTAGCGGGAGACACGCGCGCACACCTGCAAAGTGAAGAATAGTGTTATATCAATGTGTTCTTACAAGTAAAACATCTGCAAACATCTGGAATTTTTTTTTTGCACTGTTCTTTTACTGTTCAGTTTTATTAAAAAAATGCTCGGGTCTCCCATTGACTTCAATGGTGCTCGTTATTCGAGACGAGCACTCGAGCATCTGGAAAAATTCGTCTCGAATAACGAGCACCCGAGCATTTTAGTGCTCGCTCATCTCTAGTTATGTGCAATGTCCTGCATATACAGATATATCATAGTAGATTCATCTCATGTATCACCTATCAGGACACAGAGATTCGGCTTGTAGTGCAGTATAACTCTATTGAAGCCTTTAGTGATAGAAATTCCTCCCATAGACAGCAGGAGAGTCTGTGGTCACCGGTCATGTTCCGGCCTCCCGAGTATAATGGTTAATGGATCCCATCACTGACAAAGTGACAAATAATAATGCTCAATCATATAATAATAATAGAACATGAGAGTGACCCTGCAGTCAGGTTACAGGCGAGTCTTGGTGCAGTTGTGCTTGTGGCTAGTTCCTGCTCTTGGATCACTCAGTACAAGAACAGAAAGCATCAAAAATGACAGAATCCTGGAATAGAAATGTTATCAGGTAAAAAAAAAAAATCTGAGCCGACCCAAACACTATAAGGAACAGCTAAATTTACAAAAAGTTAAAAGTTCAAAAGTAAATTAACCACAGAAACACAGAGGTTAATATACAGTTAGGTCCATAAGTATTCGGGCAGAATCACCACCTTTCTAATTTTGGTTCTGTACCACAAAGAATTTTGAACAAGTAAATTCCGATGAAGTTAAAGTTCAGATTTTCAGATTTCATTTTTTTTTTTGTGGCCTTTCTGTCTGATGTTAGTCTTTTATTAGTGGAATGAGGTTCCATTGGATCAGGGAGTTTTGGCCTTATAAGAGTTTTCCACTTTAATAAACTCCTGGGTTTTTGGAGAGCAAAAACTCCCAAATGTAAGCAACGCACCCCCAAACCAACACAAGATCTCTAATTTGCTTAATTGATCAGACATAATGAAGGAATTGCCCGCACCTGCCCCTGGAACAGCCTTGGGATCAATTGTCCAATTACTTTTGATCTCTTCAAAAACAAGATGTCACATGGAAGGAGATGAAACTCCTAAACCTTTCAAGGAAATCTACCAGCAGGATCAAAGATTGTAAACCAAGTACACTGACATACTGGTGTGTGCACCCACTTTTGTTTTAGCTTCTTATGCCCTTGTTTTTACTAATAAAAGGCGTCGGAAATATGCAAATGAGTCTGAGGGGCTCCAGACTCCATTAAAACCTATAGAGCCTGGGGCCCCTCAGGCTCATTTGCATCATTTTTAAATCCTTTTTTTGTAATCAGAAGCTAAAAGAAGAGCAAATCCTGGGGGGCACACACCAGCATGTCAGTGTGTTTGGTTTACAATCCTTCATCCTGGTGGTAGATGTCCTTTAAATGAATTTTATCGTGAATTCCCACAAATCAGAGCAGAAAGTCTGGAATTTATGTCCATGTCCCTTATATAACAATAACTTGAATATATATATTTTTAAACAGGTAAAAAATAGATCTGTGTTAGTGTCCAAATAGTTATGGACCTATCTGTACACCTCTATATAGCCCTATAGAGGACACAGCGATGGTCCAGGATTCATGATGGGTGTCACACACCTGGGTGCTGCTGAGGAGGTCACTGGGTGCAGGGTGTCACACACCTGGGTGCTGCTGAGGAGGTCACTGGGTGCTGGGTGTCACACACCTGGGTGCTGCTGAGGAGGTCACTGGGTGCAGGGTGTCACACACCTGGGTGCTGCTGAGGAGGTCACTGGGTGCAGGGTGTCACACACCTGGGTGCTGCTGAGGAGGTCACTGGGTGCAGGGTGTCACACACCTGGGTGCTGCTGAGGAGGTCACTGGGTGCTGGGTGTCACACACCTGGGTGCTGCTGTGAGTGTTATCTTCATTCTGGGCTGTGGGAGAAGCAGAGAGGAGCTTGTAGCAGGATCACATGTAAGTGCCTGAATCTAACATTGCGCCTAAACTGTGTTAAAGTAAAGTGATTAATAAGAGGCAGAAAATATACTTATCACAGATGGTTGTAGCTTGTGATAATTCTGGCAAAACAGTGCGCCAGAATTTAGGCGCAACTACTACACTTAGGCACAAAAGTGATAAATGTGGCCCCATGACTGTAGTCATCTTCTTATATATGTTATCCATCGCTTTCTGCGATGAGCCTGAAAGGTTCTATGGGGTGTTACCAGGGATCCTCCGTGTTGCAAATTCATAGGTGGTTATTACACTACACTACAATCCCCACCCCCTTCACATGAAAAACAAATATGCTGATGCACGGTGCCTGGATCTATGTGTAAATTGCCTTAGTTTATTATGCAGGATTTTTTGGTCGATTTTTTTTTACTTATTTTGGAATAAAAGAGGGCCATAGTTCTTTAGCACAATTATTTTAGTGTGCTGCTTACTTGATAGTGACATGATAAAGATAGATAGATAAATATAGGTAGACATAGATATGAGATAATTATATAGGAGTCAGATAATGAATAGATATAAAATAGATAGATAGATAGATAAATATGATAGATAGAAGGAAGATAGATAGATAGATAGATAGATAGATAGATAGATAGATAGATAGATAGGAGATAGATAGATAGATAGATAGATAGATAGATAGGAGATAGATAGATAGGAGATGTTCTCTGCCAATCGTATTTGAAGAACAATATGTGTGAAGAACAACTTGCAGATGTTGCACACATGTGTAATGTGTTCTTCAACATATTGCTTCATCAAATATATGCGGAAACACCGTTCTGCACGCGGATGTCTCCGGAACAGATCGCAGAGTTTCAAACTCTGCCAAATATGTTCTGCACTGTGTTTGGTCACTGTTATTTCTTCAATTTAACGATTAAATAAATGTTTTATTGTATTTTTTTACTGTTCTTACTTCTTTTTTTTTTTATTAAAGTGCTCGTACGAGCAGGGCAAATACCGTCCGAGCAACGAGCCGGTCCGTGTATGTAATACTCGACGAGCATCAAGCTCGGACGGTATACTCGCCAGCTAGTCCATAAACTATTTGGGCACTAACACAGATCTATTTTTTAAGCGTTTAAAAATATATATATTCAAGTTAGTGTTATAAGGGACATGGACATAAATTCCAGACTTTTGCCTTGATTTGTGGGAATTCCCGAAACTAATAAAATTCATTAAAGCGACATTACCCACCAGGGATGAGAGGATTGTAAACCAAACACACTGACCATGCGTGTGTGCCCCCCGGCTTTGCTTTCTTTTGACTTCTGGATTGCACAAAAACGGCTTTAAAAATGCTTGCAAATGAGCCTGAGGGGGCCCCCGGCATTCTCAGGTTTATAAGGAGTCTGGCAGCCCCTCGACTATTGCCTAGTTTTCCCCCGCCGTCAGTTTTATTTCGTAAAAACCCGGCATCGCGAGCGCATCTAACCCACACGGAGTTGCAGCACACCCCAGCTGTCTGTGTTCCCAGAACACCGTTCTGCACGGGTGTCTCCGGAACAGATCGCAGATGTTTCCAAACATCTGCAATCTGTTCTGCACTGTGTTCTTTCACTGTGCTCGTTCAGTTTGTAATTTTACTGAAAAATGCTCGGGTCTCCCATTGATTTCAATGGGGCTCGTTACTCGAAACGAGCACTCGAGCATCTGGAAATGTTCGGCTCGAGTAACGAGCACCCGAGCATTTTAGTGCTCGCTCATCTCTATTATGGACCTATCTGTACACATCTATATAGCCCTATAGAGGACACAGCGATGGTCCAGGATTCATGATGATGTTTGTCCATCTCTATGTATAACTGATGATGTGTCTCCTCTTCCTTGATAGATAAGAATCTGGCTCTTCATGGTAAAGCCACAATGTCCTCCATTTATCAGGATTCCAATTGGGGCTATTTGGGAATGGCCATAAATGGAATAGATGGAAACCCAGACACCGACTATTATCACGGATCGTGTTTTCACACAAACACAGAAATGTCTCCCTGGTGGAGGGTGGACCTGCTAGAGTCCTACAGAATAAGTTACATTCGCATCACTAACAGAGGCGACTGCTGCGGGGACAGGATTAGTGGTGCAGAAATCCTCGTCGGAGACTCTTTGACCAACAATGGGAATAGCAATCCAAGGTGAGCCTCAGCCCTTTTAGCCCTGTCCGGGTCTTGTTAAAAAAATGCATCTTATTGTTATTCACTATTATCTAATCCACTAATTATTACAAAGGGATGAGTCCAATTAGCTGCATCAGACTTATTCACAGTCCTTCTCATGGTTTATTGAAGAACGGGAAGTGCAAGTCAAGGTCCTTTAACGCCTTAACACAATAAGACATACATGGACATCGGGAAATGTTGTCCGTTGGTGCATCTGGAAATACATGTACTGTACATCTCAGAGGCAGGGCCCGTGTTTTATACTCGCAAACCCCGCCTATTTAGCCCCATAGACGCCACAGTCATGGTGACCGAGGTGTCGATGCTGCAGTGCCAAATACTCACACGTAGGTGCCGCCCTCTTCCGTGGAAGCCCTGAGGTCCTATGAAGCACCTGTTAGATTGTGCTTTCAGTGGGCCACATGTATCACTCTTTTTTTCTGTTGTTTTTGCGCCTTTTCATTCAGGCGCACCGTTTTGCGCCATTTTTGCAACTAAACGCCAAACTAGCCCCACAGCAAAAATAGCCACCTTTCCCTCATTTATCCTAGCAATCCAGATGTTTTGCTGCCCCTAATGATATTCATCACTTGCAACGTTTTCATTTAAGCGCAAAAACGGGCGCAAAAACACTTAACTGAGAAGAAAGCACTGAGCCCCTTTGCAGAACAGCTCATTTCTAGCAGCAAAGCTCAGCCAGACACTAGAACAGATAATACACACACTACATACACTGCAGACTCTACAGACACTAGAACAGATAATACACACACTACATACACTGCAGACTCTACAGACACTAGTACAGATAATACAGACATTACATACACTGCAGACAATAGTACAGATAATACACACACTACATACACTGCAGACACTAGAACATATAATACACACACTACATACACTGCAGACTCTACAGACACTAGTACAGATAATACACACACTACATACACTGCAGACACTAGAACATGTAATACAGACATTAGATACTCTGCAGATACTAGTACAGATAATACAGACACTACATACACTGCAGACACTAGTACAGATAATACAGACATTACATACACTGCAGACACTAGAACATGTAATACAGACATTAGATATTCTGCAGATACTAGTACAGATAATACAGACACTACATACACTGCAGATACTAGTACAGATAATACAGACATTACATACACTACAGACACTAGTACAGATAATACAGACATCACATACACTGCAGACACTAGTACAGATAATACAGACATTACATACACATCATGGGAGACCCGAGCATTTTTCAGTAAAATTACAACTGAACGAGCACAGTGAATAACACAGTGCAGAACAGATTTCGATGTTTGGGAACATCTGCGATCTGTTCCGGAGACACGCGCGCAGAACGGTGTTCCCGCAATAGTATTTGAAAACAATATGTGTGAAGAACAACTTGCAGATGTTTGGCACATCTGCAGTTGTTCTTCACACATATTGTTCTTCAAATACTATTGCGGAGAACAACGTTCTGCACGCGTGTCTCCGGGACATCTGCGATCTGCTCCGGAGACACGCGTGCAGAACGTGGTTTCTCCCCAATAGTATATTGAAGAACAATATGTGAGAGAACAACTTGCAGATGTTCCAACATCTGCAAGTTGTTCTCTACACATATTTTTCTTCAAATACTATTGCGGAGAACACCGTTCTGCACGCGTGTCTCCGGAACAGATCGCAGATGTTTCCCGAACATCTCAATCTATTCTGCACTGTGTGTTCTTCACTGTTTTCTTTCATTAAACGATTAATTAAATGTTTTCTGTATTTTTTTACTGTTCTTGCCTTCTTTTTTTTTTAATTAAATGCTCGTTATCGAGCAGGGCAAATACTCGTCCGAGCAACGAGCCGGTCCGAGTATGCTAATACTCGACCGAGCATCAAGCTCGGACGAGTATACTCGCTCATCACTAGTAAACAATCTTTTTACCAGACAGCTAACATGGACCCGGCTCATGCATAGTGAAGCCCCGCCCATGAGTAGTGATGAGAACCCTGTTTCTCCTTTCCACAAAAAATGCTATCATATGGGTTTTAATGGACATTCATGGCCTCCAAGCCTGATAATAATGTAGGATAATAGGCTTTTTGATTGACGTCTTTACCAGAAGGGGTGTCATACAATTTAATGAGTTTAATATCTTTTAATTCTATTATGAAAAATATATTTTAAAAATCCCTTTCCAGCCTGATTAGCCTGCAGTGCCATGTATGTATATAGTAGTCCATTAATATTTAATATTATGTAAAATACTGCATGTTCCCAGCTGTTAGACACCCTTGAACATGCATCCCTAGAGATTCCTCGCCCTCAAGTAGATAAAATGAGGAAGATTAAAAACTGTTTCATGTTATGAGGATTCGGCTTAGACGCTTTCTTATAAAAGAGTCATCTGTACAAGTACAATCCACATCTCCTCTGATGGATCGTGTATGTAATCTATGGAGACATTATCTGCCGCACAATGGATAAATTAACAATATAGGAACTATATGACATCTTTTTTTCCTGGTAAATCTTGTCGGTTTTAACCATAGAAAAGTGGGATCTGACCCAAAGAAGGGATGAAAGTCTGTAAAACCTGCCCCACAATGGGGTAATTTGGTTATAGATTAAAGGATTTTTAACATTAAATGTCAGAGATGACAGGGAAAACCACGTTGGAGACCAGAAAAGAAAAGGGAACCCAACTGAAGGCCGGAAATGAGATGGGATACATTCTGAAAACCAGAAAGAAGGGAGCCATCGTGAAGACCAACAATGATAGAGGGATTTATGCTTGAGACCAGAAATATCAATGGAGCCATGCTGGGAAACAGAAATGAGAGAGTGAGCCTTTCTGGAGACCAGAAATTCGAGGGGGGCCATGCTGAAGACCACTATAAGAGAGGGAGCCATGCTGAAGACCACTATAAGAGAGGGAGCCATGCTGCAAACTAGAAATGAGAGGAAAGCCACACTGAAGACCAGAAATGAGAGGGAAACCATAGTGGACACTGGAAATGATACAAAAAACCATGCTGAAGACCAGAATCGAGAGAAAAAGCCAAGCTGTAGACCAAATATGAGAAGAGGGAGTTAAGATGGAAACCTGAAATTATAGGGTGGGTGGGTCATTCTGTAGATAAGAAAGTAGAGAGGGAGTCATGCTGGAGATGTAAAATGAGAAGTGGAGCTATTGTGGAGACCAAAAATGACAGAGGGAACCATGCTGGGGACCAGAAATGGGAGGAAGAACCATGCTGGAGACCAAAAATGGGAGGAAGAACCATGCTGGAGACCAGAAATGGGAGGAAGAACCATGCTGGAGACCAAAAATGGGAGGAAGAACCATGCTGGAGACCAGAAATGGGAGGAAGAACCATGCTGGAGACCAAAAATGGGAGGAAGAACCATGCGGGAACCAAATGTGAGGAGAAGACCATGCTGGAGACCAAAAATGGGAGGAAGAACCATGCTGGAGACAGAAATGGGAGAGAACCATGCTGGAGACCAAAATGGGAGGAGAACCGCTGGACCAGAAGGAAAGGTGAGCGCTGGAACCAGAAATGAAGAGGAACATACTGGAGACCAGAAATGGGAGGGAGAACCATACTGGAGACCATAATGCGATGTGAGCATGCTGTAAACCAGAAAGAGAAGGGAGTCATTCTTAAAAGAAATGCGAAAGGGGGCATGCCTGAGACCAGAAATGACAATGGATACATGCTGGGAAACAGTAATAAGAGACTGAGCCATCCTGGAGCCCAGAAATGAAGGGAAGCCATGCGGGAGATCAGAAATAGAGGTGGAGGCCCATCCTGGAGACCATAACTGAGAGGGGAGCCATGCTGGAGACCAGAAATGAGAGGAAAATATGGTGGGACCAAAAATAAGAGAAAAAAACATTCTGGAGACCAGAATCAAGAGAAAAGGCGACTACGGACCAAAAAGATGAGGGGCGATTATGCGGCGGATTGGACCCAATAAATTCATGGGTGGGACAGTCAGCCTGTAGACTTAAATGAAGAAATGAAAGTGGAGCTATGGTGGGAGACTGAGAAATCAGAAGGCGGGAGTTATTCTGGAGACCAGAAAGTTAGTTCGGGGTCCGGCTGTGAGACCGAAATAAAGGTGAAGTCAATGCGTGAATGACCAAAAAGATGAACAATTGAGATAGTAGAGTCTGCTGGTAGGCTTAGGGATGGTGAGGAGAGCCAATGTTGAATGAGACAATGTGAGAGTGCACCAGCCAGAGACATATAATGCTGGAAATGGGAGCCCATGCTGGAACACTAGAATCAGAGTGGGAGACATCTGAAAACCAGAAATGAGAGCGTTGAGAGCCCAAGTTGGAGACCAGTTAGATGAGAGGGGGACATGCGTGAGTCCCCGAATTTAGAGGGATGATCCATATATGACCAGTAATGAGGAGGAGGCGGTATTCCCGAGAAGCCAGAAGTGAGCAGGGTGAGTTCTTATCTTACAGGTCTAAGGACAGTTTTGCTCTACACGGGTCTATGGGAACCTAGAGTCTGGCGTCTTATATGGCACAGCAACTTTGTAGGTTGATTAGTAGCATTATTGGAAAATGCACATTTCAGACAGTTGGATGAAGCTTCCTAGGCTTTGATTTTTGAAGATATCCTGTGGTGGGCCTCCCTCAGCTGGCTGATTCGGCACTAATGGAAGCGCCTCCATTACGTGGAACGGCCAATCACAATCCCTCTCCCCTCCCCCCCCCATGTTTGTCACGCCACCGACCCCCCCTCGGGGCCATGCTGGTTTCAAAGTAATTCCACATCCAGATTGAATCTATCTGCCAAATGTTGACATCCTCTAAAAAATCGATTATTGCCATCTCTGCTTATTTCTTCACCGGCTTTACAATCAACGGCTATTATGTCATGGAGGGCGAGAAGTACACACAGACACGGACCAGGACGCCGCCAGAGTATCCCTTTCATGGCCACATGGTGGCCGGTACATTTCTCCTGCGCTAGCATTTCAATGAACGTAATAAGAGATTATTGGCCGGTAGGTATATTGGCTTAGGCATAATGAGAGCCGGCACCGAGAAGGAGAAACGCTCCGAACAAACACAGAGACAGGTGGGCTCACATAGTCCTTGGAGGGCTTGATACTATATGAACTTGCCACTCGACCCGATGATTAGCGCCAGGGACCGAGGCAGTTTTACTCAGCCTTTAACTGATCCTGACCTCTTGCTGAGTTTCATGGAGGCAGGATGCTGACGCTCTACCGACAATAGACACAAGCCTACATCAAAACGCGTTCTGACTTAGAGCAGCACCCCATTCTTCCGCTTAGTGAGAACAATATGATCAAGACACTCGATGGTTTACTAAACTTTGCCCAAGTTGGGGTTATTTCAAAGGGGTACAGCGGGTGCCCAAAGTTTCCATAGGGTCTATGCCGGGTTCACTGAACGGAGACCGTGTGGGGGACACTTACGTGGTGCGGTGAACGGCCTCCATCAAAGTCAGGGCGCACGGACAGTTTAGTACATTGGTGGCCAATTTAACTTACCCGAGCGTCCAGTCGCGATCCGAGGCGGCGGCATTCTCTTGCTCTAGATTCGGGTCCGGCGCGGAGATTATGATGTAGTTCTATCCGCTCCTCCACAGGTGGGCGAGGCTCCGGAAGTGATTTTCATCGGTCGACGCTCATCGGCACTCCGAGGGCGTAGGCGGCCGACAAGTCGACTTGCGTTCTAATCAGCGGCGCGTTTTCACGTCACTCCGACCAGGTTGAGGCTTACCAGCCATGGCTCTCCATCGGGCTACCTTTTCCCCTCCGGCTTTCCGGAAGATGCCGTCGCGGTTTTCATAGTCGTTTTTCGCCATTCGGCCCCTGCCGGCCCCTGAATTTCCGTTCACGCGCGCAGCCTCGTGCTCGGGCGCGCCACAATCCGTATCGCCTGCCCACACCCGCTGGGCAATTCAAATACAATCGCGCGCACTCGGGTACGAATAGCGTTCGGTAACGACGTCGGGGTATAATACTCCGAATCGGGGGCCTATAGTTAAATGACGTCCCCATCGTGTCCTATTGGTCACAGGTTGTGTAAATAATAAATAATGACATTTTTTTTTTTTAACTCAAAAAGTGTTGCGCCGCTCCCCCCTAAGATTGGTGTCTTATACAGGATGAGGCCTACCACACATTTGTCTCCTTCCCCTCTATATTTAGGGGTCGGGAGAAAGTTCTTCATACAACTAATGATATTCGTCCTAGTCAAACTTAATCGAAAAAATGGTGCCCTACTTTTTTAGTAGGGCCCTAGACAACTGTCCAACTTGCCCAACTCCATAACCCGGCCTTATAAGTACACGTCAATTCCACCTTTTGATTTCTGAACGTTCTCATTCTACACATGGAAATGACCGTCTTATCAGACTGTTTTTTTGCATCCATAATTGTTGATCTCCACCGTATTCAGGGGACGGCCGCTAGACGCGGCTGGCTACACTGCCTACCCTTCCGCCTTTCATGGTGTACATAAACTGGATATCTCTGCTCTTTGGTTTTCTAAGCAAGTTCATAATCACCGTCGCAACATGACCTAGAAGCCTTGATATAGTTCATCCATTAAATATTGCCTCTTCAATGTTCGAGTTATAATCTAGCTCTGTGCTCTCAGAGGGCTGTGGGGCGGTATCAGCCCAACGAGCTTCCGGCCCCACAGCCCCTCCCCTCTGGCTTCCAGTAGAAGCTGAATTAGGAGCAAAGGGACGGGCTGGTAGACATGACTTGCAAGAGCAAAAAGCTCTTCAGGGCTGAAAGACGCATTCAAAGCACTGCAGTAGCTTGCAAACTGGATTAAAGTTCACTATTCACGTCCTCTTGCGCTACTAACTACACACCACTACAACTACACACACACCATCTCCAGATCTATATTGTTTTTAAAATAAAAAAAAAAAAAAAAAAAAAAAAAAAAAAAAAAAGAAACAAAAAAAAAGTTTTCATTATGGCCAAAACTGATTGAATAGGGTTCCCTTGATTGTAATAACTGACTGATTCCTGCCATGCTATACATTCATAATGGTGTCCCCTCACTTTTGGTGCTTCCACAGACAACTGCCTTTACTGCTACCCCTCTCACTTAACTTTATATTTCAACCACCACACTACATATCTGCAATCAGATGTCACATGGGTTTCGAAGTCTTGCAAGACACCTGGCAAGCCCTCCTCAAGGGCTCTGGGTAGGTCTATTAGCCTGAAGAGCTTATGTTCTCTGCTTGCCCACAGGCACAGGGGAGGGGCTGTGGAACAGTCATGCAATGAGAGAAGCTCTTCATGCTGAAAGACTCGTCCGGAGTAGGTATGTTTCCATCTCCAGGCATTTAACTGCTTTTAGTTTTTATGATTAATTACCTTTAATTATGACATTATTCCTGGACATTGCATTTAAATCCATAATTGTGTCCCCCACTTCGTGTGCCGCCCAATACAACTGCCTACAACCAACCGCCTACCTCTCCCACGCTGCCCTTATCTATTCAGTCACCACATCTAAATATCTTCAGTCATAGGAAGCATAGAAGGGTTAGAAGTCTTCTGACAAATCCCACTGGAAGCTCCTCAAGGGCTCTTTGCGGTCGATCAGCCTGAAGAGGCTTTCTGTTCTCTGCTTCTCCTAGCCCCCTCCCCTCTGCTTCCCAGTTTGAAGCTGATCAGAGGGGATGTTGTCTGTGGACGTACATTGCAATGAGGACAAGCTCTTCAGGCTGAAAGACCTGTCCAGGAGCATGTATGGTTTATCCTATCTCTTATGATTTTCAAACCAAGCCACAGAATTTTTTTGGAGCTATATTCATAATATATTATTTATTCTTATCAGCTCAGGTTCTTTACTGTTCCAGTTTGTTAATAGTCAAAAATGATATGGATTCCCTTTCATTATAATAACTATGAAATTATTCCTTAAAATCTATAAATGTGCCGGGTTGCCGCCCAAGGCACTGCCTAAACCACCTACCCCCTCACCCCTTCCTTACATATTACATATCTGCGTCATAATGACTCATAGAAGGGCTAGAATCTTCAATGGCGATCCACCTAAGCGCGTTTCCACCTGAACATTCCACCATCTGCCTCCGGTATTGAGTCATTCGGCAATAGTAAACAAGAACCCGAGATACTGCAAACCTGATAAGGGGCGAGTAGGGGGGGGGGGAAGGAGGTTGTAGAATTTACAAGCCTGAATAAAACTTGGATGAATCCACCCATTGCAACAAAAGCTCTGGCAGTGACACTGCTGCATGGTTGCTGGAAGACGCCTGCATTTCATTAATTTTTGAGAGTAACCCGTAGAGACGGGGCTGCTGCTGCTTGAAACTATTGATCGAAAGTGATTGGGAGCCGCTCGCTGACGGTGGATCCTGGGATGACCTAGATCAGGGCCGAGTGATTACGCAGCCGGCCTGCCGTGCTGAGGCTCGCTACCCATCCGCCTGGAGATTACTTAACCAACTTTGTTTGGATTCACGATTACATTGACGTGTAACCCTTCATCACCAGCCCCCTGCATACGGGGTGGAATCTGCATAGAATGATGGAGGTGTTTCTGACTACGCCATAAAGGACGTTTTCATGCAATTCATACAAGGATGAAAATACATCCTGCTTGACAGATCGGTGACTTGGGTAAAAGAATCACATAAGATCAATGGGGCTCATTTACTAAGGCTCCACGTCGCACTTTTTGTTCAGGTTTTTCCGGTCTTTCTTCTGTTTTGAGCCAATTCTGCCAGGAATTTTGGGCGCACGCAGTTGGAATTGTTGCGCATCGTTCCGGCTTTTCACTCAACAGAAATCAAATCAGGGGGGCCGTGGCCATCGGAAAACCCGATCAGATTCGGGAAAAACCGCAGAGTTTAAAATCTAATTTGTGTCGCCATCTGGGGGGGGGACATCGGCGCACTACCTTTCGTGAATCGCCGGCGACCCGATTCCTCGTCTTCGAAAGCGCCGCTGGAATTTCGACAGGACCGGGTAAGTAAATGAACCCCCATAGACGTGGAAAATGTAATAATCCTGTGCTAAGTAAGCCGCTCCTTGCTACCACGGATTTAAGCAGTGTTTTCCACTGCTATCATTATGGGAAACCTCCGTAACGCTATCAGACACTTCCGCGATGTAACACTAGAAACCCTTAACCGTGCTGTAATTGGTCCGGCGTGTTCATGGAGGGGGCGGGATTAGGGGCGGTGACTCTGCAATGAAGCTTGGCATCACCGCCGGGCTATGGAGTGGGCTGGGCATCCCGGCGGGGGAAGAGGGGCGTAACTTGACAGGGGGTGCAGAGGGGCGTCGGTCGCACCGGGGCCCAAGAGGTTGAGGGCCCATAAGGTGTCACTGTCCCCATACTGAGAAACTAGTACTATAAACCATAACATTATATAACGGGGGCCCGGCACATACCTTTGCACTGGGGCCCATCAGCTTCTAGTTACGACGCCACTCGCTGTAAGCTCTCGGAACCTATAGAGCTTGTAGCCCCCTAAGGGCACATTTGCAAAAATTTTAGAAAATGGCCTTTTTTTTTTGTAAAAAACCAGGGCATCGGAATCTGAAAGAATATCGGATCCATCCTGCCAGAGGGGGTGCATCAGCAGCAGACACAATATCAGGAACACAAACGGGGGGAGGACTGAAAAAAAGGTGTCGCGTTTTGGACCTAACAAAATAGCTAGCCCTCACTCATACTAGTATGACTAAGGACAAGTATTTTGGTAATTGCCTGTATCTCGCAAACCCGTAGCACAGAGAACCACACATCTTGCATGCTTTGGATGTATTTTAGTACTTTTTGGGCGCATTTTGGTTATTTTGCGCACTTTTTTTGCACCAACATTTTTCCAGGATTAGCAATTTCCTGGTTTGCATCTAATTAGCCTTTTTATTTCTCTGCTTCCCAGATGTTTGAGTCTGATCTAATACTGATTTGTACCTAAAAGGGCGTAATAAGTACGCTAAATAATTGCGCAACACCAAACTTCAGCAAGAGGAACGGCCTGACCTGTGTACGGAACGATCTGCTATGGGGTGCGCAAAAATTTGCTTCTTATTCGTCTCAAAAAATTACATTGACGAAGAGCCAAAACTACAACAGAAGAGACAAATGTGGTGCAAAAAGAGCTCAGGATGGGTGGGAAATAAGATAAATGACCCCCTTAGTTTCTATGTTCTATAGAGTGCAAGATAGCAGTGTCCGAAAGTAATGCTCCTCCTCCACCTCTTAAAGGGACTCATTCAGACAAAAAGTGACTCTTCTGTAAATGGATTTATTACATCTAGAAATCATATATCATACTTTACAATGAAGCCCTGGTGGTTTGGGGTAAAAAGGGGACAGTTCCCTTTAAATTTGTGCCATCGTTTGCACTTGTTCCCATTTGCAAAGTAATAAATCTTCGGCCTATTTAGCTGCACAGACTTACATTAATTCATCTATAAATACAGTTGCTAGATATATTTTACAGGTCAGCCAATGATACAATCCTCCAAATTGGACGCTTGATATTTTTAACGGAGATGGCAAACTTTGTACAAGCCTCATAACCTCCATTTTTTCCGTAGACACTGTCTTCTATATTAGGGTTCACGTAACTTACCAAGGCCAAAACTCGACACAATTGCTATGGAATTCTGTGCCAGTTATTGAACACAACCCCTTGATCGTCGCTCTAGCTATTGTACACAGCTTGTTGTCGTACCCCTGCCGTCGGCGCTCGCCCTTTGTTCTGTAACTGTCCACTCTGTCGGCAAGCGTACCTCACAGATATCATTAGCTAGTCACCGTCATGAGTCACCCGCAGCCGCTAGAAAACTCACCCATCTCCCGGTGCTCGGCTTTATTTTATATGTCTTCAGAATTATGTTGTCTATGCTCATCACTGTGGACTCTTCTTCTTCTCTTGAGGGTAAATATCCGTTTTTTTTGATCCTACCAGGGGTGGCCTGTTGTTTGTGTCGCTCCGTGGCCCAACATGTTTCTATACATATGCATTTTTTAGATTATAAAATCCCCCTGAACTCAAGGATATGGCCCTGGCTTGGATTCCTGTCCCAAGATCTGGAATGGAATTGCGCTATAGGAGAATGTTTGAGGTCCACCACCACTTCCACACAAACCATGAACTGCAACCTTATGTGTGACTGATTGATGGTAAAAAAGTGAGTTACAAGCCAAGCACCCTTTGGTTTGGTTTGTGGAGTTTGAGTTTGGTCATCTGGAAAGCCTTGCTACGTTATTGATCCAGAGATCTTGTTTGATTGTAACCATTCCCCCCATCGCCTTCAACCATGGGGGATATTGACTTTTCGTTGACCTCATGTGGCCGATTTAACTTACCCCAGATTACCCCGGGTCCGGACCGCGATCCCTCCCGCTGTGCGTTTGTCCACTGAGGATTCGGGTCTGCCGCAATTCACTGATTCGTGCTTACATTTCCTGCAGGTGGCGCGTCGCGCTGATGTCCTCCAGTGTTCACGCTTCTTCTTCCTGGTTGGCATGTGAGTGCTTGATCTATCTACACAATTCGTTTTAAATCCGCCGGTTTGTCCGAATCCGTCGGGTTTCCAATGGCACGCCCCCCGATTTGTGTTGGCATTCACTCCGGCGCCAATGCCAACAATCCGATCGCGCGCAATGCGCCACACCGCAAGGGAATGCACTCCACGGAAACCATTAAGTAAATGACCCCATTGTCTGAATATAGCTTTGGAGTCAGATACTGTGGTTACATTGGCCAAGTATTTGACCACCACCCCCACTATCCGGTACTTTTTTACTATAACCGTCTCTGTACCACAAGGCCTTGTAACTCCCCCTGTTTGATAAAGTTCAGCTCAAATCGAAGCGAAACCGGTCTACTCACCGTACCATCCATGAAGAGCCTACAGAGAATTAACACGCCGGCGAGCCCATTGACTTGGGTCAAGTCTACGTCATGGATAGGAGCTTTCCCGTCTCCAACCTGGACCTACCACTATACTTTACTTCAAAACATAAGATATTGCGGCCCTTTTAGAGCCTTTTTTTTAGTGGTTTAGTCCCCTTACCAGTCCTGGATTTTGGTCACCATACATTTGGACATTAGATCACAGGTTACCAGAAATGGAGCGCGGTACTTGTCTTGGACCCACTCTCTGATTCCGATTGGGTGAAGGGCGTTGTTAGGGGTGTTTAGTCAGCTTTGGAGGCCATATTGTATAGAGGGACGCTGCAGGTCCAACAGGACGAAAGAATTCATTAGACAAAGAAGGCTACATATGAGATCCCGTAGAGCACAATCACACCTCAGATGGTGCAGGTTCCACTATGTGAAATTAGAGAGATTGGGAATTTGGAGTTGCCGAGGAACATGAAGGCTAAGGACGAGAAATTGGAGTAACGCTCCAGAAAAATGGTGATTTTAGGATTTACTACTGTAAATCTTGGTGGAAGACTGGAGCCCCAAAGCTGTCCCTGTAGTCTAACCGCTATAGCGAACCGGATGAGTTTCTAGTCAGGGGTTCCTTACACTCTAACGGTAGAACATCGATCTTTCTATCAGTCTGGTGCTCCCTAAGGTTCACACCTTGAGGCCCCCTTATCACCATTGGTAGTGACCATCGATTTACTACCAGTCCACCAATGTCGCGCACGCCCGCGTTAATGTGACTCCCCAATGGGGTGGACCTAGCACAATAACCATCCCCTACATAAATATAGCATCAGAACCAAGCTCAAGGGTAATTACAGGACCTGAACCAGACTATTATATAAATACAAACCCTATTCAAGCCCAGTACTTAACACACACAGATGGAACTAAGCTCACTACACAATATTATTTAACAAACCGGCTCAAACTAATAAGTACAAGCTAATACCATTACCAAGCTCAGTTACTAATTACAGTAACAGAACAAGCCCAGTACATCATACAACAGTAAACAGAACCACGATCAGATATATTATATATAACTAATATCATAAATATCACCAGAACCAAGGCTCCTTACCTACCATAAGCTAACTTTACCATAAACGTAGCTAGAACCAGGTTGAGTACATGATACAGCTCCAGAACCAGGCTGAGTACATGATACAGCAGCCAGAACCAGGCTGATTACATGATATACAGCCCAGAACCAGGCTTGAGTACTGATACATCAACCATAACATGCTGAGTACATATACAGCACCAGAAACCGGCTGAGTAATGATACAGCCACCAGAATGACCTTGTAATGTATACGTTCCCCCACCGCCGTTTGTATTATTGTATCATTGGCTGGGGGCTATTATATAGAACAGGTCCTCATTAGCATTAAACAGCTCCATGATCCGGACTGATGTATATATGGTTCCTGTTACCCTCCGTATCAGAGGGGGAATTAGGCGTCCACATGATCTTAGTGACATTAATTGTACACATGATGATGAGGTCTGAGGGATAACATTGATATAAGAAAGAACATATACCTCACTTCTGATTATCAGGACATGTGGTCTCCGTGCAGAATGAAGCTTCTGCCTCCGCGTGTCCTGGTGTGGAACAGCGTCTGATGAGTCCTTCATGCAGGTTCATAACTTCTCTCCTCAGCCGTTTACATCATTATATCCTTCCTCTATAGCAGTGATAAGTAAGATATGTGGGAACGCGGAGGGAGAGGAGTCAGCACAACGTCGGTTTGGAGTCTCTAGTGGTTGGGTCTTGTCTGAGTTCTCTGTCTTTGGTCTGGGGTCTCTGCTCTTTGGTCTGGGGTCTGCTGTATCTTTGGTCTGGGGCGCTGTTCTTGGTCTTGGGTGTCTCTTTTCTTTGGTCTGGGGTCTCGTTCCTTTTGGTCTGGGGTCTCTGTGCGTTGGTCTGGGGTCTCTGTTCTTTGTTCTGGGGTCTATACTTTGTAATGACATCTGATCTGTTCTCGATTCTGTTGTTGGATGGGGGTCAGAGTTTGTACACAATGGGGTCATTTACTAATAGGCCCGTATTCCGATTCCTTTCCGGAGTGTTACCCGAAATATTCCGATTGCGCGATTTTCCCGAATTGCCCCGGGTTTTGCGCACAGCGTACGGATTGTGGCAGAGGATCCGCAGGCTGCACGCAACGGAAAATCGGGGGCGTGGGCCGAACGAAAAACACCGACGTTTAGAGAAAAACGCGCATTTAAAAAAAAAATTGGTCGCACGCACCATACTCACATGCACCAGAAAGATCAGTGAACTCCGATGCAAACTCGCGTAACCCTTGTCGGCAGCAGCCGACACCTGGTGGACATCGGCGCAGGACCTTCATGAAATCGCCAGAAGACCCGAACTCTCTTCAGAGAAGCCGCCGCTGGAACTCGAATTGACCGGGTAGTCAATGTGCCCCATTGTCAGATCCTGGGTCTATATTCATTCCTTGGTTTGGGGTCTGGAGTATCTGATCTTGGGTCTTCTTTTATGTATTTTATGTTCTGGTTTGGGGTCTGCATTTATGGTCTCTGCTTTTTTATTTATTTAGGGTGTTTCATCCTGTGTCTCTTTTAGGGATGTGCTCTGGTTCGGGGTCTGTGGTTGTTTAGGGTGTCTGATCCTTAATCTCACTTTATTATGTGCTCTGGTTTTGGTCTTTATTTTCACAGCTGTCTGTTCCTGGATGTACATTTATTTTGTGGTTTTAGGGTCTATATATTTATTTAGGTTTTCTTATCTTGGAATTATTTTTATTCTGTGTTCTGTTTTTTAGTCTGTATTTGCACAGGGTGTCGGATCGAGGTCTATATTTATTATGTGGTCTTGGGGTCTATATTTGCTTTAGGTCTTGGGTCTCCTTTTAGTTTAGTAGATCGGCTTTGGGGTCTGTATTTGTTTCTAAATCTCTCTCTTTCTAACCTTTTATATAAGGTGTTTTAATATCTTCTTTAGTCTTGGATCTGTATTTGTTTAGGTTGTAAGTTTTATTTTGTTGTCTGGTTTAGGGTCTGTGTCTGTTCCTGATTCTCTTTGATTCTTAATCTCTTCTCTGGTTTGGGGTCTGTATTTTGTACCTTTGTGTACCCGGGGTCCGATCCTGGGTCTATATTTGTTCTGTGATTTCTTTTGTGTAGATTTATTTAGGGCATCTGATATTGTGTCTCCTTTTATTCTTTGATCTGTTTGAGTCTTTTATTTGTTTCTGGTGGCCTGATCCTTAACCCCTTCCCGGCGCCGGTCCCGTGCATGGATAGGGCTCACTGGCTGACCCTCTCATACCGGTAAGGTCTTTGCCTGCATATTGCCAGCACCGATCGCGGTGCTTTCACGGCTATCACCGCCGGCATGCTTGCCGGAGGGCCTTAAAAAAGAGGCCGCCATCTTGCCGCGGAGCGTCCTTTCCCGATGACGTCACAGGGAGCGGTGATCCTTTGCCATGAAGCTTCGGTCTCACGAAGGCCGAAGCTGTCCTCGTTTTAACCCATTCATTACAATGTTCTATCAAGACATTGTATGAAATTAAGATAAAATCCCCATATCCTTCCATATCGTGCAGTATGCAGTATACGTGTAGATCGATCAGACAACCTAATGTAAAGTACCTGGGAGTCGTTAACACTAGCAATTCTCAGTAAAAAGTAACTAATGACTGAAGTTGCGAACGAATCAACTACAGTTGAGCTTTTACAACAAAACTCACTTCTAACACAAAACCTTGGAACCACAACTCTTCAAATCACCAAACCCCCTCTTTCCCTAGAACTGATATTAATATTCTTAAACGGAAAATTCATAAACACCTTAGGTATCACCGCTCCGAAATGCGTGAGTCTATCAAAATAGAATAACGGTTTTCTTTCACTGTGTTTAACCCCGTAACGGAAAATAGCGCCCAAGATGAAAATATATTTTTTTTGCCATTTTGAAAATAATAAAAAAATTAATACCAAGTATCACAAGTCACACATCCCCAAAATGAAGGCAATAAAGCGCCATCAAAGTCTCAAAAAACGCACCACCCACGCTCCGTACACCAAAGTATGAAAAGTTATTAGCGCCATAAGAATAGCACAATAAACAAAAAAATTTGTACAGGATGTTTTAATTTTTTTAAATGTATGAAGCAATGATAAAACCTATACAATTTTGGGTATCCACGGAATCGTAGCAACCTTAGAAATAAATAGACCTGTCGTGGGGCGCTCATGAAAGCTGTTAAAAAAATCGAAGCCCCCAAGAACCTCGCAAAAATGTGTTTTTTCAACCATTTTCACTGCATTTGGAATTTTTTTTTTCCTGCTTCCCAGTACGCACCATTGAATAATTATACCGTCACTATGAATGCAGAATTTGTTTACACAACACAGAAAATAACCATAACACAGCTCTTTTCTGTGGACAATAAAAAGTTTGATTTGAAGGTGGGAGTGAAAACTGGAAGTGAAAAAAACTAAAAAGGCCAAGTCGTTAAGAGGGTTAATCGCTATTTATCCGGGTCTGGTTTGGGAGTCTGTATCTGTTACGATTGTCGGATCTTGGTTCTCTCTTTATTTCTGCCATCTGGGGTCTGTTTTTAGTTTTTGTGATTGTCCTCTAGAATCTGTATCCATCTAACAAATGTTTGGCTGATGGGTCCTTCCACCCCCTGAGACTGAGGCCATGACCCGTGTATTCCTTTGTCCATGGAGATGTGTTACTTTAATATTTCTCATGTAGATCTAGCAAACCGTCAAGATTCTGCCCTCTTCTACCGCCTAATCGACGCCCCTCTCTACTGCTCCCCCACACTGAAAAACGCGAACCGGGACCGCTACTACTCGAACATAATGTAAGTTACAAATTTTATGATATTTTTAACCCTCAAAATAAATTTAAGGTGTCTATGGCTTCTCAGATTTCATGTGTCGGGGTCAGGACAGGAGGGGTTTGTTTTGGGATTAGTGTTGAGCTCCCCTTCATTTTTACATCCACAGTATGAAAACGGACTCTTCAGCCGACACCCTTATGGAGACCGGTTCTGAATGAGTCCCGTCCATATTTACCTGCACCTATGGGGGGTCTCCACTAGAGAAAAGTTCCCTCCTGACGAACATGGTAAAATGTGAGAACACAAAAAGGTTAAAAAGGGAGCATGAAAAAGGGATAATCATTATAACACTTAGTCCTGATATTTGAACATATTTCCAGGATATATAAAAAGTGGTCGAAATAGCAGAAATCATTGGGTGTCAGCTGTATGTCACAGCACCCACCGCACGGTATCACCCGGGACCTAAGCCATCTCATTGTTCATGTTACCCCTTACAAATATGACCGCGGCATGTAAGGGTATCACCCCTAGTGACCAGACCCCCCCATGCCATTACTGGAGGATACATCCCTCTACAATCCCTGAGTTCCACCGATTGCCCCGGGGCCACCCATCAGTCCCAGCAGTCAGAGACCCCTCTGGGGTCTAACTGAACAACAGTCCTGCACATGCACCTGCACGCTCAGTACAATACAATACATTAGTATTGCAGTGTCCTTGGACCTAAACCATTGATCAGAGCATGACGGGTTCAAGTCCAAGTTTGTAAAAAGTAAAAAGAAAAAAAGTTTAAAAAAAAGTAATTTAAAAGCATTTTTAAATAACTAATAAATAAACGAAAGCTCCTAAACTGTCACGTTACCATACAATACTTAAATAAAGTAACACAGAATCAGTATTATTATGCCGTAAAAAAAAACAAACAAGACTGAAATACATTAAGGACAGATTCATTTTTAAAACAAACCCCGTTACACCCTCTTCCCGCCGAAGCCTTTTTAGTTTTGCAGTTCCTTTTTCACGCTACACTCCCTCCACACCTTTCAAAAATCTTAAACAATTTTTATTTTTTCCCATGTGTGAGGGCTTGTTTTCTTCTGTGTAACAAATTGCACTTCATAGTGATGGTATTAATATTCCATTGCATGACTGGGAAGCGGGGAAAAATTCCAAATGCAAGTGAAAACCCGCTTTGCAAAAACCGTTTGCTTTGGGCTTGGATTTTATTTGTTACACTGTACGCCCCCAAATGAACATGTCTACTTTATCGTTTTGGGTCTTTTGGTTTAAAAAATTAAAAGCAAAATGTAAAAAAAAGTAGCATCTTCTTTGCCATAATAACTTTTTCATACTTCGGTGTATGGAGTCTTTTCTGGCGACTTTTGATAATGTTTTTCAAGGCTTATATTTTTTAGGACTGTACGGCCTTTTGATCACTTTTTTATTGAAGTTTTATTTAGTTTTAAAGTGGCGAAAAACGTGCCATTTTCCGACTTTTTCCACTATTAATCGGTACGGGGTTAAACACTGGGCAAACCATTATTATATTATTAACGTTATTAATATTTTACTTTTTAAAAATATATTTTTTCCACATCTAGGGTAACTTTAAGCCTGCAAGTAGTCTGATTAATGCCACCATAAATCCTGCCACACTACTGTATAGGCTGTGGTATGGGGGATTTTCCCGCTCATTTATTACTAAGTGCTAATCGTCACATTGAAGAATAGGTTCAACAAGTGGTGGCGAACCTATGGCACCGGGTGCCAGAGGTGGCACTCAGGGCCTTTCTGGGGGCACTCAGTCCATCACCACAGGACGTAGTTCACCAAACAGGACCAAATCTTTACTTTGTTCCCCAGCAACTATAAATTATGCTCTTAGCGCTATTTAGCGCTATTGGAAAACGGCAGGACAAGTGAGGTGGTGTTTATACCGAACTGCGTCATCTTTGGGAGTCCATGCGCTCGGACCCACCAATCTTTTTTTTTTTTTTTTTAGTGGTTTTTTTTTTTGCCTCTAACAGAGAGACGCTCTTTCTTTCAACTGTATTGGTGTGCCTAGGGGCTGATACGATTGAAAATGTGAAGGAACACGTAGTAATAAGTTACTGCTTAAAATGTCACATTGGCACTTCACGTAAATAAGTGGATTTGGTCGTAGTTTTTGGGCACTCGGTCTCTCAAGGTTCGCCATCAACTCTGGGTTTAGAACCAGGACCCACAGGCTTCGGAAGACCCGAGGCTGTCCTGGCAATCGATCACCGCCCCCTATGATGTCCATGGCCCCTATGCACTGCATCTTTTGAAGCCTATGCCGTCTATGGGTGGTTTTACCACCCGTGGTCTGGCTAGTACGTCACGTGTCGTAAGGGGTTCAAAAACATGTTCTAAAATGTGATCAAAAGTGTTGCACACCCCAAAATTACGCCGCAAAAAAGAACAACTCTCTCACAGAAAATTAAGCCTTAACAGATTTTTCAGCTAAAACATAAAAAAAAAAAAAAAAAAAAAATTAAACAATTGTCCGTTATAAATACACAAATTTTTCTAAATTCGCTTTTTATCAGTAAAATTATGAAAACTTTAAAAAGCCTCGTGAACTGCGGTTATTCTATAATAAAAGAGATAAAGTAGCATTATTTTTATGTATGGCGCATGAACACAAAAAAAGAAAAAACAGAAAAAATGGCTCCTCCTTCCATTCCGTGGCCCGACCTTGTATTAAGGTTATTCAAGATTTTGCCAAATACAAATAACGAACGCAATACACATACTAATTGTAAGTACACGTACAATACGGTCAGGATGGACATTGCAGGATTATTCAGCCTTGAAATTACGTAAATCTCTAAAAGCGTCGACAGCCAAACATCACGTCACCCCACATCTGGGGATCGCACTACGGGACAAATTGTGCATCAAACTTTGTTAAGCGTTTTGTCTTTAATCTATTGTGAAAACGTTTTTTTTTTTTTTTTATTAGCAAATAAAAAAGACTAATAAGAGCACGTACCTCCCCGCCCCGCACCCCCCCCACCCCCATCTATGGGTGAATGTTTAATATTCTGTCCCAAAATGAATGTATGGTCCCAAAAGAATTACATTTCTCTACGTTGCACCTCCACTTTGCTTTACTCTATAAAAACACCGTGAGGTTACAAACTTCTTGGTGTTTTATTCTATATGTTAGGTTTGTAGTCTCTATAACGGGGGCCTTTTTTTTTTCTATTTTTAGGAGGCTCTCAAGTCACTTTGATAGTTGAGTAGGGTCCCTATAACTACAGGTTTTGGTGATTTTACTGAACTTTCGAAAATTGGACAATCAAAATTCGAAGCCTCCATAACATTCTATAAAATCAGTGGCTGCTTGAAAACCTCCACATAAGCACTATGTGGCATTATAGCGTGCATTTGGGTTTAGTCTATCTGCTTCAAAGGAACGAATTTAGAACTTTTTTAAATATTTCGTGTTTTTTTTTTACACCAAATAAGCATCCAATTTAACTCTCTGAAGTAACAATGTAACATAAGAAAACAATGAAAAATCTGCCGGATCTGCTACATGTTTTCAACTACACCACCCCGCACAGGATGATGACTCAGGCAGTGTCAATTGAATATAAAGTCAATCATGTCCTGTGCCTTGGGTTATGTGCTACAAAACAACGTCTCAATGGACTTATGTGTAGAGATGAAGCGAGTATACAGCTCGGGGAGTATTAGCATCTCGACCGGCTCTACTCGGACTAGTCTTCGCCAGCTCGAGATCGAGCGTATTAAATACAATAAATTGAATACCAAGTATTTTTATTGTAAAAAAAAAATATTACACATGTTTGCAGATGTTTTACTTGTAAGAACCATTGGAATATCACTATTCTTCACTTTGCAGGTGTGCGCGCGTGTCTCCCGATAGGTTCCGGAGATTTTCGGAAGAACAATCTGGAATATGAGAATATTGTTCTTTCAATGTGTTCTGCACTTAAATGCTCTGTGTTCACATGGTTTTATATGTTTTAATTCTATTCCGTCACTTTGCGCTGTGCGCTCGTATCTTCCGAACCTATCGGAGACCAACCACAGACACCTGCAAAGTGAGAAATAGAATTAAACATTAAAACAGTGAACACAGATCATTTAAGTGCAGAACACATTGAAATAACAACTATTCTCACTTCCAGATGTTCTGAACATCCCAACCTCGCGGGAGACCGCGCCGCACCTGCACAACTGAAGAATAGTGTTATTTCAATGTGTTCTTCAAGTAAAACATCTCAACATCTGGAATTTTTTTTTGCACTGTTTCTTTTTACTGTTTCATTTATTAAAAAATGCTCGGATTTCTCCATTGACTTCAATGGGTCTTCGTTATGCGAGACGAGCACTCGAGCATCGTGAAAAGTTCGCGGCGAATAAACGAGTACCCGAGCATTTTTAGTCTCTCTCATCTCTAGTTATGGCATCAATCGTAAAAGAGCAGCGTGTCCGGAGCCCCCCCCCATCCTCCCCAACTCCCTCCTCCGATCATGGCGGTAAGGAACTTAAGCAGGAAAGCGAGCCCATAACCATCATGTCGGTGGTGCTCAGGCTGTAATAGTGTGGACATATTAAATAGTCAAAAAGACGAGCGGCACTCACATCCAGTAGCGGGAGAAATTTTCTTTATTGTCGGGGTGTACAAGGCAAGGGGGGCCTGGCGGCACGGGCCGTTTTTTGCGCTAATCTAGCGCTCATCAAGCCGACTGACGTCATCATCTCCATCTCCGCCCCGCCACAATATATGCGCTGCGCCGTTGGGGTGGCCGTCATGGTAACACTACCAATGCAATAAAAACGTGACAGTGCCAGTTTTAAAACAGAAGAAGAACACTACTCATTTCCTCGTACATTTAAAAACCACATGGCAGAGTCCGTGTGTGGCGCAAACCATCTGGAATACTTAAGTCGCGCAGAGGCTATATGTCGAGTAATGCCTTAACTACGGCGAGAAACCAAGTGCAACAGTAAGGGTATCCGAACTGGTAAATGAAAAGGTATACAGGTGAGTATAGACCAAATGGGTAACAGAACTGGTGCGGCATCTACAGAACCAGTAAATGGAGAGGTATACAGTAAGTATAACGAATGGGAGCAGTCAAGGTTTAAATAGAAAGACACTAAATCGTTGCCTGTCATTCTCCCCAGGCAACCATTAGCATCGAACTGTGTTTGGGTATTTAGGTCTCTTGTCTAAGCAGTACTATTCTGTCGCCCCCTAGAGGTCAGCTTTAACATGTTCGTGGCCAGCAAACATCAAACCCTTGGGGTCCTCCCTCGGCTGTTTCCTCACAAGGTTTCCAATAAGCGGGCACCCTCTCCCTTACTGACCGGATTTTGTAGTGTTCCCTAAACCTCACGTAACTTTTACGTATAGTCTTCCATATAAAAAAAATTTTTTACAGGGCGAAAATAATATCTACTACAAAGTAGATTTGCAAGAAATAAACGTTTTGACTCTGTGTGAAACGAAACCTCCCGACAAATTAACCTTGAAGTTTAATATTATAAATAAATAATAAAATCTACCACGAACCCACATCTGAATTGCCCCTAGGAAACACTTTCTCGAGCCAGTTGGTCCTGTGAAGAAAATTGACTATGTACAAGGCGTTTTGGCGTATGGTGGGGCACCGTTAAAGGCCACACCGGGCGTTCATTGGTGACCTCTTCAAGTGGGTGTCCTGTTCAGATACCCAATGCTTGTCAATAGCCTGGGCGATCGCTGCTTCATCACCTGGCGCTAAATTCAAAGAGAAAGTGATCTCTTCTCCTAATTGCTTCCCCTTTACTGCCCTAGCGTGATGTTTAATCTCTCCTGGTATTAGCCCCCAGTAGTTCCCTTTTGGGACATATTAGCACTCCTCCTATAGGCTTCAGCAATAATGGTCATTGGGATAGCCTCTCGCCCCCAACCTATCTCCCAGTCCTTTAGCCTGGCTGGCGAAATCGGGTAATCACATCACTCTAATGCGTCTAAGACGTAAACCTTGTTCTATTGGTATCCCTTTTTTGTGTGGAATGGTGGTAGCTATTAAAGTGAAGAAGGGAATTAGGTGGCTGTTTCTTTTTCTGAAAGCAGCTGAGTATTTCCTCACCCTTTTATTTCAGCCACTTTTACTCTAGAATTCAAGGGCTTTATCACCAAACACGCAGTAAAGTGCATGGTTCACTTGTGGGTGTTCAGATAGTCCACAAAGCAAAAAAGCCAACGTAGTGCCCTCCCACCCAATGACTACTATCTTCGCACGAACGATGGTAAGCCCTTGATCATTGAGGCAAACGGATTGTCCATAGAGAGACCAGCTGGTTCTCGACAAACGCGAGAAACAATTGGCAAAGGTACAGGCAACAGGGGTGGCCCATAGCTGTGCCCACCTCTGTACCAACCAGTGACCATCAAACGGGAAAGGCATGCTGGATAGGACGAACTGGAGACCCTCGCAGACTTCTATAAACGGGGGGTTTTGTTTGGCATTAACCAGGCGGTTGTGTATAATTGAACACCTAGGTCTTGCGGAATGCGAGTATATAAACTTCAACTCGATTGACGCTAAGGTGTTAACTATCCTTCCCACCTCATGTCCTTACCACTTAAGACGGAAGTTCGGTAACCTTTAGAAGGAGGTAAAATTCGTGAGCTGTGGGGCGTAAGAGCCAGTTCCAAGGTATTGTGGACGGGGTTCATTGAGAGAACCATGACTGCCACATGGGGCGGCCAGGGGATTGTCTAACGATTTGTTGTACTTAGGTAAAAAGTACCATGCAGGGTACCGTGGGTTCGTTGGTAATAATTTTTAATGGCATTTTTTCAGAGATACACTCTTTCAACATTCTCCTTAAGAAGTAGCGCAGAAGGGATTGGTACTCATGTAGGTTGGACCTAGTGGGGTGGTGGTAGTGTCCCTTACTTGTCTATCCGCCTCTTGTTTGTAATTTCCTTGGTCATATGACCCACATTGCCCCCTTGTCCTGCTGCCTTCACCCACGATACACTTAGAGACTGAAGCAGCCCCGCAGAGCCTGCCTTTCACCCACAGGTAAATTTATCGGGGTCGGTGGATAAACAAGGGCTTTTACTTCATTTTAAACGCAGTGGCAAAAGATATCAATAGGGTTTGAGCCAAGCAGACAAAGGCATGCAATGTCTGCAGATACGATATATCATAGTAGGTGTTCGTCTTCATGTATCACATATCAGGCACAGAGATTGGGCTTGTAGTGCAGTATACTCTATGAAGCTTTTAGTGATAGAAATTCCTCCATAGACAGCCAGGAGAGTCTGTGGTCACCGTCATGTCCGGCCTCCCGATTATCATGTTAATGGATCCCATCCCTCTGACAAAGTGCATTAATACTGCTCACATCATCTAATAACAATAGAACATGAGGTGACCCATGCAGTCAGTTACATGCGAGTCTTGTGCAGTTGTGCTTGTGGCTTCGTTCCTGCTCTTGGATCACTCAGTAACCTAACAGAACCGCACACAAATTACAGAACTCCTGGAATAGAAATGTTATCAGGTAAAAAAAAAAAAAAGATCTGATCCGACCCACACACTATAAGGAAGACAAGCTAACTTTACAAAAGGTAAAGTTTCAAAATAAATTAACCACAGACAACACAGGTTATAATAGACGTTGAGGTCCATAAGATTCGGGCGCAGAATCACCAACCTTCCTAATTGGTTCTGTACCACCAAGAATTTGGAAAAGTAAAATTCCATGAAGTTAAAGTCAGATTTTCAGATTTCATCAATTTTTTTTTTTTTTTTTTTTGTGCCTTTCTGTCTGATTTTAGTCTTTTATTAGTTGATTGAGGTTCCTTGGATCAGGGAGGTTTGGCCTTATAAGAGTTTTTCCCTTAAATAAACTGCCTGGGTTTTTGGGAAGCAAGACGCCCAAATGTAAGCAACCCCCCCCCCCCCCCCCCCAAACCAACACCATATCCTAATTTGCTTAATTGATCAGACATAATGAAGGAATTGCCCGCACCTGCCCCTGGAACCAGCCTGGATCATTGTCAATACTTTGATCTCTTCAAACACGATGGCACAGGAAGGAGATGAACTCCAAACCCTCAAGGAAATCTACCAGCAGGATCAAAGATTGTAAACAAGTACACGACATAACTGGTGTGTGCACCCACTTTGTTTTACTTCTTATATGCCCTGTTTTAACGAATAAAAGGCGTCTGACCTATGCAAATGAGTCTGGGGGCGTCCAGACTTCATTAAAAACATAGGGCTGGGCCCCTCGGGCTCATTTGCAATCATTTTTATCCCTTTTTTGTAATCAAAGCTAAAATAAGAGCAAATGCCGGGGGGGCACAAACATGCATCATGTGTTTGTTTACAATCCTCATCCTGGTGGTAATGTCCTTTAAATGAATTTATGCGGAAGTTCCCACACATCAGAGGCAAAAGTCTGGAATTTATGTCCATGTCCCTGATATAATACACTAATCTGAATATATATATTTTATAAACCGGTAAAAATAGATCTGGTGTTAGTTCCCAATGTTTATGACAGTGATGCTGGCGTAACCGTCCGCTAGGTGAATGGCTCGGTCGATATTAGCATACTCACGGACCGGCCTCGTTGCTCGGACGGTAATTTGCCCTGCTCGATACACGAGCATTTAATAAAAAAAACAAGAGGTTAAGTAACAGTAAAAAATACAATAAAACATTTAATTTATCTGTTAAATCTGAAGAACAGTGAAAACACAGTGCAGAACAGTATTGCAGATGTTTGAAACTCTGCGATCTGTCCGGAGACCAACCGGTGCAGAACGGTGTTCTCCGCATAGTATTGATGAAGCAATATGGTGTTGAAAACACATTACGAATGTTTGTGCACATCTGCAGTTGTTCTTCACACATATGTTCTCAAATACATGGCAGAGACATCGTTCTGCCGTGTGGTCTCCGGAACGATTCGCAGATGTTCCAAACATCTGCAACTGTTCTGCCTGTGTATTTCACTGTGCTCGTTCTTTTGTATTTATCTGAAAAATCTCGGTTCTCCCCTTGATTTCACATGGGCTCGTTACTCCGAAACGGCACTCGAGCATCTGGAAAATGTTCGGCATCAGTAACGATACACCCGCTACATTTTTAGTGCTCGCTCATCTCTATTATGGACCTATCTGTACCATCTATATAGCCCTATAGAGGACACATGCGATGTCCAGGATTCATTGATGATGTTTGTCCATCTCTATGTAAACTTGATGATGTTCCTCCTCTCCTTGATAGATAAATCTGGCTCTTCATGGTAAAGCCACAACTAGATGTCCTCCATTTATCAGGATTCCAATTGGGGCTATTTGGGAATGGCCATAAATGGAATAGATGGAAACCCAACACCGACTATTATCACGGATCGTGTTTTCACACAAACACAGAAATGTCTCCCTGGTGGAGGGTGGACCTGTAGAGTCCTACAGAATAAGTTCGTAACTCATCACTAACAGAGGCACTGCTGCGGGGACAGGGCTAGTGTTTCAGAAATCCTCGTCGGAGACTCTTTGACCAACAAAATGGAATAGCAATCCAAGGTGAGACTCAGCCCTTTTAGTAGCCTGTCCGGGTCTTGTTAAAAAATGCATCTATTGTTATTCACTATTATCTAATCCACTAATTATTACAAAGGGATGAGTCCAATTAGCTGCATCAGACTATTCACAGTCCTTCTCATGGTTTATTAAGAACGGTAAGTGCACGTCAAGGTCTTAACGCCTTACCAACACTAGACATACATGGGCATCGAATGCTGTCCGTTGGTGCATCTGGAATACATGTACATCTCAGAGGCAGGGCCCGTGTTTTAACTCGCAAACCCCGCCTATTTAGCCCCATAACGCCACCGTCATGGTGACCGAGGTGTCGATGCTGCAGTGCCAATACTCACACGTAGGTGCCGCCCGCTTCTTCCGTGGAAGCCCTGAGGTCCTATGAAGCACCTTTAGATTGTGCTTTCAGTGGGCCACAGTATCACTCTTTTTTTCTGTTGTTTTTTTGCGCCTTTCATTCAGGCGCAACCGTTTTGCGCCATTTTTGCAACTAAACGCCAACTAGCCGGCAGCAAGAAGCCACCTTTCCCTCATTTCCTAGCAATCCAATGTTTTGCTGCCCCTAATGATATGCATCACTTGCAACGTTTTCATTTAAGCGCAAAAACGGGCGCAAAACACCCATCCTAAGGGGCGTTAACTGAGAAAAAGCACTGAGCCCCTTTGCATAACACTCAGTTCTTTCTGCAGCAACGTCAGCCAACACTAAACAGATATCACCACTACCACTGCAGACTCTAACGACACTAGTACAGATAATACACACACGACTACAGTTGCAGAACACTAGAACCTGTACAACACATTAGATACTCTGCAGATACTAGTAAAGATAACAGACATTACATACACGCAGACACTAGTACAGATAATACCGACATTCTACACTACAACACATACGCGATAAATACAACACTACCTCACTGCAGACACTAGACACTGACATACACGACATTACATACACTGCACGACACTAGTACAGATAATACAGACTACACACTGCAACACTAGACATAAATACACACACTATACCTCAACTCTACAGACACTAGTACAGATAAACCCACCTACATACACACTGCAGACACTAGTAACATGTATACAGACATTAATACTACTGCAGATACTAGTAAGATAATCAGACATTAATACACTGCAGACACTAGAACAATAATACATACACACATACATACATCTGCAACATCACAGACACTAGTACAGATAATACACCCTACATGACACTATACAAAAACACACATACAAACTACTGCAGACCTAGTACAGATAAACAGACATACATATCTGCACATACACAGATACAGATAATACACATTACATACCTGCAGACTCTACAGGACACTAGTACATAATACACACACTACATACACTGCAGATACTAGTAAAGATAATACACGCATTACATACACTGCGACACTGAACTTAATCACGACTTACAACATACACTGCAGACACTAGTACTATAATACGACTTACATACACTGCAGCACTAGTACATAATACACACATTACATACACTGCAGACACTAGTACAGATAATACAGCATTACAATCCACTGCAGACACATAGTACAGATAATGCAGACACTATGACAGACATTACATACACTGCAGACACTAGTACATTAACACAGACATTACATACACTGCAGACACTAGTACATATGCAAGACACTTACAGACATTACATACACTGCAGACACTATACAGATCTACAGACATTACATACACTGCTGCAGACATAGTACAGATCTACAGACATTACATATACGCAGACACTAGTACAGATAAACAGATATCACAACACACGGCGAAACTAGTACAGATATACAGACATTACAATACACTGCAGACACTATTACAGATAATACGACATTACATACTCTGCAGATACTATACAGATAATACAGACTCATACATACAACTGCGACACTAGTACATATAATACAGACATTACATACCTGCAAACGGTACAGATAATACCCACACTAATACACTGCAGAACGATACAGATAATACCATACTACATACACTACAGACACATACTACTACAGACACTACATACACTGCGACATGCGCTAAATACATAGACATACCTTACATACACTGCAGACACTATTACATAATACACACCACATACAACACTGCAGACACTAGTACAGATAATACAGACATCAACATACACTGCAGACACTATATACATAATACAGTACATTACATACTGCAGACACTAGTACAGTACAGACATTACATACACTGCAGACAAGAACAGATAATACAACACTACATACACTGCAGACACTAGAACATATAATACAGACATTACATTACACTGCAGACACTGACCATATATACAGACATTACATCACTGCAACAGTACATATATAGACACTACAGACACTGCAGAAACTAGTACAGATAATACAAACATTACATACCCTGCGACACTAGTACAGATAATACAGACATTACATACACTGCAGACACAGTACAATAATACACACACTACATACACTGCAGACACTAAAACAGCTAATACAGACATTACATACACTGCAGACACTAAGTACAGATATATACAGACATTACATACACTGCAAGACACCAGTACAGATAATACAGACATTACATACACCTGCAGACACTAGTACACGATAATACAGAATTACATACACTAACTCAGCAACTAGTAAAGATAATACAGACATTACATACACTGCAGACACTAGAACATATAATACACACACTACATACAACCTGCAGACTCTACAACACTTAGTACAGATAATACCACACTACATACACTGCAGACACTAGTACAGATAATACACAACATTACATACACTGCAGACCTAGTACAGATAATACAGACATTACATATCTGCAGATACTAGTACAGATAATACCACACATTACATACACTTCAGACTCTACGAGACCTAGTACAGATAATACCCCAACTACATACACTAGCAGATAGTAAAGATAATACAACATACATACCACTGCAGACACTGTCACATATATATAAAACACCTACACTGCACGGCACAGTACTAGATAATACACAATACATCCTGCAGATACAGTAAAAAACACACTTGCTAGACACTAGTACAGTTAATACAGACATACATACACTGCAGACACGTATACAGATATACACGACATTACATATACTGCAACCTAGTACAGATACACAGACATCACATACACGCAGACTAGTACGATACATACGACACTACATACACTGCAGACACTAGACAGATACTAAGACCATTACATACCTGCGACACTAATACAATAATACAGTACACTACATACACTGCAGACACTAGTACAGATAATACAGACATTCTACCTTGCAGACACTAGTACAGATAATACAGCACATCACATCCACTGCAGACACTAGTACAAGATAATACAGACATCACTACACTGCAGACCTAGTAACAGTATACAGACAATCACATTCACTGCAACACTAGTACAGATAATACACGCAACCTACACAGATACACTGCAGACACTAGTACAGCTAATACAGACAGATAATGACATACAACATGGACATACACTGCAGACACTAGAATACAGCATCACACTACACTGTCAACACACTAGTACAGATATACAACATCTACATACACTGCAGACACTAGATACATTAATACACACACTACCTAACAACTGCGGACTCTACGACACTAGTACAGATAATACACACACATACCTGCAGACCCCTACTGTACAGATAATACAACACATTACATAACACTGCAGACACTATACAGATAATACAGACATTACATACCTGCAGATAATCTACTGTGAGATAACACACATACCTACACTGCAGAACCTACAGCCACCACTAGTACAGATAATACACACACTACATATCACTGCGCTACCTAGTAAAGATAATACACGACCATTACTTATACACTGCAGACCTAGTACATTATACAGACATTACATACACTGCAGACACTAGTACAGATAATACAACACTTACAATACACTGTCAACACTAGTAAGAAAATACACACATACATAGCACTGCAGACACCTATGTACATATACTACAGACATTACATACACTGTCAGACACCTCCTAGTACAGATAATACTACATTTACATATCCGCAGACTAGTACAGATAATACAGACATACATACAACCTCCTGCGCATACAACACTAGTACAGATAATACAGACACTCACATAGACTACTAGCAGACCCATACAGCACTAGACGAGACATTACATCCGCACTGCGACACTAGTACAATTACCAGACATCGACATACACTGCAGACACTATACAGATAATACAGACTTACAATCACTGCAGACCCTAGTACAGATAATCAGTACCTCACCTACACTGCAGAACACTTACTAGTACATATAGATACAGACACACATACACTGCAGACACTATACAGATAATGACAGACATTACATATCATGCAGACACTAGTACAGATAATACAGACCTACATACCTGCAGACCACAGTACGATCAATACAGACATTACCATACCTGCAGACAACGAGACACTATAATACACACCATCACATCACTGCAGACCTAGTACAATAATACTCGACAGACACTACATACACTGACCTACACCTAGTACAGATAATACAGACATCACAACACTGCAGATACCTAGTAACAGATAATAGACAGACATCCCATACCTGCAGCACTAGTAAACAATATCACACACTACATACACTACAACCAACTAGTACAGATAAACAGACACGACATACACTGCAGACCAGTACAGATAAACAGACATACATACACTGCAGACAACTAGTACAGATAATACAGACATCACATACACTGCAGACACTAGTACTATCAGATACACACACTAGCAACCTACGCCTAGTCAGATAATACAGACATTAATACCTAGGCTATTTACTACAGCCCAAAAATACTCTAAACAAACCTACAATAAAATAATAGCAGATGAACAACTAAAATAAGTTATAATTAAATACAATAAAAAATTAACACCTTACAAACTAACAATAATATATACATAAATTATTCACACATATGAACTCCAATATGATGCAACGTAGCACACAAAAGGCATATTTATATAACTACCGAGTCAACCCCCATAAACAGTAACACTATATCAACCTACTGGCAGCGCCTGTTGCCTAAAACATCATTTACCTCGAAAACACAAACCAAAGCAGGAGGCTGGGGTGGGATGCTCAGAGCTACGGCATGCGTACAACAGGGAGAGACGAAGTACGCACGGATAGGCCGAGTGAGGTGCTTAAGCACATGACAGAGGGGAAGAGGCTATCGTTGAACCGTGCGCTTTAGGGGAGCGGAGGTAGAGTTCTGAACGGCGTCCTGGTCATTGGGACGGGAGGGATCGATGAGGAATGTCGCTGCATGGTTAGTGGAGGGAAATTCTCCTGGTGAGTGAAGAGGGAGCAGGCTCCTGCGGTCACGAGAGAGGAGGGGCGTGTAGAAGAGGTAGGTCTGCATGCTAGAAGGTCATATAAAAGAAAAAAAACGCTGCAGGCAGGGCTAGTCGAAACGGGAAGAACCAGAGAGGGGACCGAATGAGCGGATGTGTCATGAGACAAAACAATCTCGATGAGCTAGGATAACGGAGGGAACACAAAGAGAAGGTCGGGCGCCGGTGAGATCGGAGGGTCGCGGGTACAGGTGGTAATACGGGGCACTAACGAACGGGGTCCGTGTACCAGTCCTGATTGGGGAAGAAAGGTGGACCGCTCATAACCCAGTTCGGATTATGAGAGGCCGAAACTGAGTGCAACGCTTGGCTCCAGGTTGTTCGCACGTTATACATCCGACTTAGCACCAAGCGGGGGACAATCCCTACCCGCGCCATCCAAATCAACGCGCTCCCCAAAGGTCTTGGGAAGGGGGGGGGGTTGAGATAATAGTAGGGAGTTGGAGAAATGAAAGAAGAGGGGGGGATGAATTGAGTTGGTGATGGTAACATACCTACTGCGTTGCCGGGCGATAATATAAGCAGAGATGGAGTGAGATCCTGGGCGGCGTGATATCCCACTGGTCGACCAACCTTCTACCCCCTTCCCGCGAATAAAGGCTGAAACGACCGAGTAATCTCCAAAGGGACGGTCTTTGGGAGGGGGCAGGCGCGGGGACTAGGGAGGGACACCAGGGACCTTGAACGCTCATAACTACAGAGCAACTAGTCGACTGCCCCCCCCGACAGTAGAGTAGGGATGGGGTGCTAACACTAGTACAGATATGACAGACATCACAATACACTGCATACACTATACAGATAGACAGACAATTCACATACCTGCAGCCCTATTAACGATAATAGCAGACACTACATCACTGCAGACACTAGTAACAGAATACTACAGCTCACATACACTCCAAGCACTAGTACAGATAATACAGACTTACATACACTGCAGGACACTAGTGACAGATAATACAGACATTACATCCCTGCAGAAACACTAGAACAGATAATACATCCATTAAATACACTGCAGACCCTAGACATATAATACAGACTTCCATACACTCAGACCACTAGTACATATATAGAGCCACTACATATACTGCAGAACTCGTCCAGAGAATACACACACTACCTACACTGCAGACCTAAAACACATAATACAGACGCTTCCATACACTGCAGACCTAGTCCAGATAATACGACATTACATACACTGAAGACACCAGTACAGATAATACAGACATACATACACTGCACCACACTAGTACATATAATACAGACATTACATACACTGCGACACTAGTAGATATCCTCAGACATTACATACACGCACACTAGTAACAGACATTACATACACGCAGCACTATTACAATAATAATACAGACATTACCTACCTGCAGACACTAGTACAGAATAATACAGACATCACCATACCTGCAGAAACTCGAACATATAATACAGACATGTACATACCTGCAGACACTATTACAGATAATACATACACACTACATCACTGCAACCTAGTACGTATACAAGACATTCCATCCAACTGCAGACAATCGTACAGACAATACAACCTTACATCCACGCAGACAATATTAACAGATCATACAGACTCTACATACACTGCAGACACTAAAACATGATAAACCAGACATTTACATACACTGCAGACAATAGTACGACAATACAGACATTACATACACTGCAACACTAGACAGATAAACAGGACACACATACACTTGCAGACACTAAACGATATCCAGACATTACGATACACTGCAACAATATAACGACTAAGACATTACATACTCTTGCAGACACTAGTACAATAATACAGACCTTACATACAACGCAGACTAGTAACCGATATACAACTACAATCACATACACTGCAGAAACTAGACAGATATAGACAAGCCATTACATACACTGCGATCCTAGTCCAGATATACAGACATTACATACACGGTCAACACACTAGTACAGATAATACAGACATTAATCATACACTGGTCAGACACTAGTCAGATAATACAACACATTCCATACACTGGCAGACACTAAGTAGCAGATATAACACATTCATACACTGCAACACTAGTAACAGATAATACAACACATTACCTACACTTCAGACCACTAGTACGATAATCCACACATTACATACACGCAGACACTAGTACAGATAATACACACATTACATACACTGCGACCCTAGTACGAAATAACCCACATTACATACCCTGCAGAAACTAGACCTATAATACAGAGCCTTACATACACTGCAACACTATTACAGAATACAGACATTAAGACACTGCAGACACTAGAACAGACAATACGACCGACATACACTGCAGACCCTAGTACAGAGAAGACAGACTTTAGATACCTGCAGACCTATACATATACTACAGACACACCGACACGGCAGCCACTAGAACAGATAATACAGACATTACATACACTCAGACACTAGTACAGACATTACAATAACTGCAGACACTAGAACAGATATACAGACACTAACAGAAACATGGCAGACACTAGAACAGCTAATACACACACTAGCCTACCCGGCAGACCAAACAGATAATACATACTTACATACACTGCAGGACACTAGAACAGAATACACAACTCTACACTGCAGACACTAGAACTATAATACAGACCTACGACAGGAGCTGCAGACACTAGACATATAATCAGACATGAATCCTCTGCATACATGACGAGATACTACTTTTACAGTTCATCACCTTTATTACAAACATTCTGCAGAATCCTGAGCTCAGAGCAGAGCTGTTGGCAGAAGGTGCATATACTACATAAGTGGCCCACTATAATTCTGCACAATCAACAGTGTTCCTGAGGGGGATACTGTGCAGAATTCCAACGTGGGGCGGCATATAGGTGTGTCATCAGAGACGCAGCACTGGGGAATCCCCTCCATGATAAAGCCACTGCTGAGGAGTGTCCACTGGTGCAGGGTGTCACACACCTGGGTGCTGCTGAGGAGGTCACTGGGTGCAGGGTGTCACACACCTGGGTGCTGCTGAGGAGGTCACTGGGTGCAGGGTGTCACACACCTGGGTGCTGCTGTGAGTGTTATCTTCATTCTGGGCTGTGGGAGAAGCAGAGAGGAGCTTGTAGCAGGATCACATGTAACTGCCCGAATCTAACATTGCGCCGAACCTGGTTAAGTAAAGTGATTAATAAGAGGCAGGAAATTACCTTATCACAGATGGTTGTAGCTTGTGATAAATCTGGCAAAACAGCGCGCCTGAATTTAGGCGCAAATACTACACTTAGGCGCACAAAAGTGATAAATGTGGCCCAGTATTTTTAGTATTTTAGTACTTTTAGTATTGCAGTATATAACACTGAACAAGTGATCAAATGATTACATGTCCATGTCCCACCCTGGGGGGTGAAGGTCCAAAAAAATTATAAATGGTAAATTCCACCTCCATTTTGTTTTGACCCCTGTAAAAAACGTAAAGAGGACACAAACTTCTTAAAGTTGGTTTCTCTTACATTGAGGGGTGTAGCTTCTATATTGGGGTCATTTGGGGGGGGTTTACCCTCTCAAAGTCACTTCAAATCTGAGCAGGTGCCTGTAAAAAAGGTTTTCTCGATTTTCATAAAATTGTGAAAAATTGTACCCACAATTCTAAGCTGCATAACATCCTAGAAAAATGAGAGGATGCATAAAAACCCAGACCGACATAAAGCGGACCTTCGGGAAATGTTAGTTATAAAGTTATTCGGATGCTATGAGTAATTGCCTAAAAGGAAAACATTTCAAACTTTGAAATTGGAGAATTTTTCAAACTTTTTGACAAATTTCCAAGTTTTCAGAATTAAACAGAAAACAAAATCATCCAAATTTTCCCCCTACTTTGAAGTACAATGTGTGACGAGAAAACAATCTCCAAATTACCTGGATATGTTAAAGCATTTGAAGATTATAACCACGTATAGTGACATAGGGCAATTTTAAAATATTATATATAATACATTAGTAATAACAAACTCCAAAGATGTATTTTCCCCACCAATCACTGACTGTATAAAACACTGAGTTATCATAGAACAGACAAGTCATAGATCAAAATTTGTGGCCTATTGAGCCAAACATTATTAAAATGTAACACCAAATAAATAGCTGAAATATAAAAATATAGATTTTTTTTTAGCTTTTAATATAACGTGTCTTTTAAAGCTATTTACGAAAAAATTTAATTTCGCCTGAAAAATTATGCTGCAAAAATCTCTTTATTAGCCCAAAAAATAAAAAGTCAGAGCCATTAAAAGAACACAAAAAAGGACAAATTCCGCCTGATCCTGAACATACAAGTCACTGGGGAGGATTTATCACCTTATTGTCCAGCTATATGTGTGCCTGAAAACAGGAATACAAGCTGTGATAATTGCACAATTAGTGGCTACTTTCCCCGCTGTGCATAAGTTGGGTTTGGAGGGGGCGGGGATGCGCTGTGTGGTGGGAGGGCGTGGGGCGTGGCCTGTGCCTGTCCTCCGCCTATGTACTATGGCGCTATTCTACACCAGACGTCAGACCGGGCACAGAAGAGCCGCAGCAGAATCAGGGAACTGTGCAGCCGGCAGCCTGGATTTATCGGGAGGCCAAAGACTCCTGATAGATCATCCGAGAGCTATAGGGGCGGTGCCAGCAATTAGCCCCACCTACGATCAATGTGCCCCTATGTCTCTATTTTCTCAATTGAGGTAAAACAGTCTCAGCTGAGAAAGAAGAAGAAAAGAGACAACTTGGTGACAAATTCCCTTTATTGTGAGCATGAACTGGTGAAAGGAAACTTATCCAAGCGATTTGGGACATTAAAACCCCCCTACAGGTCCTTATGTCCAATCCTTCTGTGTGATGGTTTAGTGCACCATATCACCTGGAGGAATTTTTATTGTCACTCAAAAACAAACAAGTTATACTCACCTTGTCCCTCGTTCTCTTTGGTGCCTGCGTGGTCCAGCATTTGAGGCTGATGTAGTACACCCAGGCTTCACAGGACAAGGTATGTACAGCGCATGCGCAGTGAAGCCAGGTTATTATCTCGGCTTCACTTGATGCAACCAGAGAGGAGGAGCCAGCTCAGGAATTCTGGGTCGGATGTGCCTCATCGGACTCCCAACTAGTTCACTACATAAGTTTACTATTTAAATTTTTGCACCCCCATCAATCAGGGTCAATTTTGGACTCTAAATCACATGTCCATAACTATTTGTAGTTGGTTTAGGGTCCTAAATGGATCTATCAGGTCTATCTCACCGGCCACTTTATTAGGTACACCTGTCCAACTGCTCGTTAACACTTAATTTCTAATCAGCCAATCACATGGCGGCAACTCAGTGCATTTAGGCATGTAGACATGGTCAAGACAATCTCCTGCAGTTCTCCCGAGCATCAG